>JAJOOR010010643.1:0-25443 GCA_036250505.1 Solanum acaule | reverse complement strand
CATATATTTTCGTTCCCCTCTCTCCCCTCTCCCAGATCTCGCTCGCCACTCTCCCAGATCTCGCTCTCTCACTCGCCTCTCTCACTTTATACAAAAACGCAAATGTATAAAATGCGTGAAAATTGTATATATACATATATTTTCTCTCCCCTCTCCCAAATCTCGCTTGCCACTCTCCCATATCTCGCTCGCTCACTCTCCTCTCTCACTTTATACAATTGATCTTTTTGTATATGTATACCAAAGCAGATTATACAACTGCTTTCTTTTGTATATGTATAACGAAATATACATATTTATGTTTGCTATGGAGCGCAATTATGTAAACTTTGCTATAGTATACAAATATGAATTTTGTGTTTGTTATATGTGAAAATTGCTCTTTAAAAAATAGAAAAGACGTTGTAAGTTATAACAAGCAAGATGAGAAAGCTATTGTGTCTGTGTGGATGTTCAGTTTATTGGCCTTCAAAATTCAACTACGTAATTCCCCTTGTCATAGTTTTAACAACTTTATCTCAACTATCTATTGAACTAATTTGCATTAGTTTTTTTTTTTCCAGAAAGAACAAAGTGCTAGTTTACGTTCGAGAAAAAGAATTATATTGACTCTTAGCCAATCCTCTTGTCAGTAAATGTTGTGATCCTTAGAAAAGAAAAAAAGAACAATTCGAATGTCAAATTATTGTGACTTGTATCAAATTACACAACAATGGTGAGCATCTAATCAAAGAACAATAGAGAAGCCATAATTGGCAATTGAGAAAAGCAGTTTGCAGAATATGAACTTTGAGAAAATGTGAACTCACACTTTGTGTATTGATCGATACAAGTATTTATACACAAGAATGTAATGTTGACAGTTGTATCCAACTAAGCAACAGTAGAAGATAAGAGAAGAAAATATCCTAACTAACTTTTTGATTCCCTAACCAACTCGATGTGACAGCCTAACTAACAATCTAACTAATTGACTAGCTAACGGTAATTAACACTAGTTACAACTAATTACACTGCATAATTAGATTGTTAATAACTTGTCCCCATACGTTGTTCTTGTCTGTGTTCAAAGGTTGTTGTGGCCATAGTCCATACATTCTATGGTCTATGGATAGCCCTTATAAAATTTGCTTTCTTTTTGTATAATGATCTCTAGGAAATTATTTTTGAGAAGGATGAATCAATTTATAATGATCTCTAGGAAATTATTTTTGAGAAGGATGAATCAATTTATCTTAAACCAAAATAGTATTTTTTTTATGTTATTATTTTAACGAACCTCTCATAACAATATCAACCTTTATCTATGTTTGAATAATTTGATATTAGATTTGTCACGGTTTAATTTTATAGATTAAGTTATTTCTTTTTTTACATATGACAAATGTTTATTTCAATTTAAACCAAAATATATAAATGATCTCTAGAGAATTATTTAAGAGAAGGATGGATCAATTTTTCATGAACTAAAATAGTATATTTATGTTATTACTCTAACCAAAAACATCTCATAACAATATCAACCTCTTTTTTTTTTTTTTCCGGAAGAATGTGAATTCAACGTTTTTTTTAAGGTATTAATTATTTTTCTTATTAGTTAAATTAAATGTCAAAATCTAATATTTTTGTTAACAAAGCAAAAAAATGACGTGAAAAGTTATTATGAGTATTAGTAATTCTTTTTATTTATTTATCTTTAATATACAGTTTAATATAGAGGCAGTTAACCATTATTTTTAAAAAAGTATTCAAATTTTAAAGTTGAATTCAAATTTTTAAATTCAAAATTAATATTAATATATTTACTAAAGAAATGTACTATTCATATTCATGATTGAATAATTTGATCTATATATTGACGTTTTATTTACTTTAACTTTTTTTTTTAAAGATTAAATAGAAGCGGAAAGTTAATGAGCAGTTAATTTTTTTCTCATTATTTTTTAATGTGCAGTCAAGTAAGAAAGATAATGTCAAGACTAACTTTTAATTGATATATTATTTGTTATGTACATCCTTTTAATTAGTTTTAAAAGTTCAATTGATAATTGAAGGTATTTCATTACGGTTAGGATTGTAACAATTATAAATTAATTAATTAATTTAATCACCATAAGATAAATAATGACTTTATAAAAAATTGACAGAATAAATTAGTCATAAATAATTAAAAGATGTATCATCAATTTTTTTTTTAAAAAAACTTGAAGGAGTATAGTTTGTTCATCATCCATGCTCTTTCAAATCCGTAATTATCAAGTAAGGATATTGTTTGAGAAAAAGTCCTCATTTTTTTTCTACAACATACTTCTCTTGTCTAAAATAAGTACACAATACTAATTTTTACCCTTCTTAAAAACTGTACATATTCTTTTGAATCAAATAAAAACAATAATCAAAAATAGAATTGTCTTCTCAACATGTCTTCCTTAAACATAAAATTTACCATTGATTAGTTATGTTTTCAAAACTTCCGTTAAGCATAGAATTTGCAAAGATGATAAAAAATTTGTTGAATAAAGTAGAGATAAAAAGGAGAAGTTTGACCTTTTAAGTATGGTCTTCTTCATCAACATGACCATTTAGCACAAAATTAATGTTGTACTATTTCTGCTTTAAAGACATATTTGTTATTTTGACAATTGAAGAGCATTAACTTTCTCATAACTGTTCAGAAATCACATTCACAGAATAAGTAGAAAAGATAAACATAAATAAAAATATAGACCTAAAAAAATTCTATTACAGTTTACAATAACCGTTCCCTAATTATTTGGCTTTATGTAAAATATTTTAAATATTTTTTTTATTTCGCTTTATCTATATATTACAGAAAATGGGAACATGGGTTGGGGTGGTTATTAATTTAGATATAAGAGATTTTTATTTTATTTTTTTAAAAAAAAAAACTGGCATGTGATGATTAAAAAAATTGAAACGGTAAACATTTATCTTTAATTTTAAAATTAAAAATAAAAACAAATGTACTTTTAATAATAAATACCTTAATAAATTTAATTAATTTCAATAATTTATTTATTTAAAAGGAAAAAACTGATGTACTTTAATAATTATTCTTATTTTTTCATTTTTTAAAAATAAATAATATTAGTAATTTATTATTTAATTCTTAATTAATAATTTATAATTATTTAATTCTTAATTAATAATTTATAATTATTTAAAAAGTTTGTTTTTGTGGTGCTGACACGTGTGACACTTTTTCTCCTCCTATTATATATAGATAGATTATTGCACTTACAGCCTGTTTGACGAAATTGTTCTTGGGAGCCTAAAATTACTTATTTTGAAAAAAAAATTATTTTTAGGATAATAAGGTGTTTAGCTAATCACTAAAACTTCTTTTAAATAAAAGCAGAAGTAGTTTTTCTACGATTGAAAAAAGCAAAAAAAAAGTTGGTTTTTACAAAAAGCAAAAGCAGAAACAAAAAATTATTTATATCAAGACCAAAATGTCCCTACCAGTACCATATAGACATAATACATATTTATCAATAAATCTGTTATACTTATTTGTTTTTGTTGTGAATTTTTTGTATGTAGTGATTTAATTTGTGGAATGATTTTAAATTTATTTTATTTGATATTTTTAATTATATTTTAATCATCATGTTCATATTATATCGATATTTAATTTATTTTTTATTCATCTATGTATAATATTGATTGAAATTTTGAATATGTACATTTTAATTCAATAATAATAAAAAATTAATTAAAATTTTATAATAGAAAATAATTTATCTCTATAAAATAATCTTGATATTAAAAGCACATTGATACTTGCCCTTTTTCGTAAGTTGACTCTCAAAAATATTTTTTTAAAAATATTAGTCAAACACAATTTGCTTATTATATAATAGGTTGAACCAAGTTGAGAAGGATCTGGTGTCGAGTTTCTCCATCTTGAACCCCAAATCCATCTCCAGAATGGTACATGAGATGTGCCATTCGTGCTCCATTTATTACATGATTAACAATTTTTCGATGTGATGTAGAAAGCTTATTAAAATGGTAATTAATCTTCTTCCACGAATCCAAAATTATGCTTTCGATATATTCTCGGGCTACATCTTCTGACACATTTTCTTGTTGCATGTAACATATAATTGATGAAGCAACGTCACCTCTCTCTAGCTCCGCCTACATTATTCAAATGTTATGAATTTTTTTTATATATAACAGATGAATTTTTTTATTAGAATAGAATGAAAAAATTAAGAGTTTGAGGTATTACCGTTGAGGTACCTTGGTCATTGCAAAGTCGAATTATGATCGAGACGTGGTAAATAATTTCTTGGCAATTTTTGCATAAATCAAGATTTTCATTTGTTATTTTATTTGTCATACAATATATCACATGAAAAGAAAATAATGAACCGGATGATGAGATCCACCCATTATCAAGATAATCTTCAAGTGTTGGTATATGACCTTCATAATGCCACGTTGCTTCCACCAGCAAGGCATTACAAAAGTTGACCCACTGAATTATTGAAACAAACAATATCAGAGACTTTCCTCAAACATGCATGAAAAAATCAATGTATAAAATTAATGAGCATGTGTTAGACAAAAGGGAAAGAAGTCTTAACAACTTTAATTTAGTTTATGTATATATATTTTAAAATCTACTTAATATCTTGTTGTCAAATTCTAAAGTTCAAAACTCGTAAACTTAATTATAATTCAAATCTTCCTGCTCTTGATATTTTACATGGTGTGAATCTAAATTATATTCCAAAACTACATTTTATATTTTTACAAGCATTATCCAGAACATATGTTACATGTGAAAGAAAAAGACTATACTACTTTAGAATTAGTACTTACCCCTTGTTTCAGATTAAGGTAATGTTGAAGGGCCGCCCTTTTTTTCTTGAATTTCAACACATATCTCTTCCATGGTAGCATGCAACGCCCTAAAACAGATCTGCATACACTCTGGTAGCCGCTCTACTTCATTTGGGTCCCATCTAATTTAATGTCAAAATTAAACTTGTTTTAATTTAATTATATATGCATTTAAATATTTAACAACTTAATTGATTTTAATTAACTTGTATCAAATTAAATGTTGTGAGGACCTACTTCTCTATGGCACGGGTGAATTGTTGCACGTCGGCTAAAGAAGCATAAATATCATAAACATCATCTATTATTAGCACTAATTGAATCACTTTGGTGATCCATTTTCTAATGCTTCCATGTTGAGCTTCTGACGCTATTCCTACAGCGTAAAAGAAGCTTTCTACTATTCTGTCTCTTGTAAACTCTAAATCTTCAACTATGCAAAGTTTGCTCCACCATCTGTTTAATTCACAAAAACAAATAATATTCAATAAAATAATTGAGGCGAACCGTCAAAAAAAGAAAATGATTTTAATATAGGAGTAGTACTTACCTTATTACATCTTTGAGATCATTTTGGTGCGTGGCTTGAATGATATTAAAGTTAAGTTTAGCTAATTTGAGCAACATTGGAATATTTGTGTTGTTGGAATTTTGAGCAGTATTAATAATGTGTGTTCTAACATCGTACCATCTCACTCTCCATGCCAAGGGATTACTAGTAAATCTGTCAACAATATCTGACAATAATCTTATGTCATTTAGTAAGTTTTAATTCACCATCCATGCTTAGATATGACCCTTCAAAAAGCTCCAATAATAATAATAAAAAAAAAAAGGTAAAGAGTGGAAATAGGAAAATGTTCAACTTAAAAGAGTTAATTTCTCAAATGATCGACCAGTACATCGATATACCTTGTGAAGCATTGTAGCCATGTTCAGTAAGAAGCTGCCTACTGAAGCACAAAGCAGTAGCATAGTGATTGGAACTACTTTTCATGGAGTACATAGTTGTATTTTCCAAAGCTTTGTGTATTTCAACCTCAAAGTAACCAGTTAGGCCAAGTTTGTCAATTGTATCTATAAGCTCTAGCTGAGCCACTGGACTAGCATGAGTGTCTGAAAACGTACAACATACTTCCTCTTTTAACTTCTCTGCTTTAACTTTGTACTTCTCTTCCTGCACGACCAAATGTAATACTAACTAGGAAAGTACGTACGTAGGTAATAATTAAATGACTTAAGATTATGAATATATACTCACAGAATAATGACTTGTAAGAGAAAGTAGTTGATCATATTTCCAATTGTTTGGTTTATAAGTAGAAATCTTTTCAGGATGACTTTTTTTTTCTTTAGTATGATAAAGTTTCTGTGTCTGCATGGTTGAAACAATTGACACTATGTTTCTGCAAGCCATGATTTTAGATAATAGAGTAGCACATTACAAGGTATGTAATATATATATATATAGAGTAATAAAGGGGAATAAGCATGCAACATGCGTAATTAAGCAATTAAATGGGCCGGTAGTTGAAAACTGAATTTTCGTACATACGTTTCAACTTCAACTTGCTCTGCAACTGCAACATGGGTGTACGTAGTTGAAAACTATATTAGTACATTTCAGCTTCACACTTAGTACTCTACGTTGATTACATGTGGGTTGTTGTATATACTAATAATGTGTTAATTAGTGTTAAAAAACATTCAGTGTACTTTCATACTTAAACTATCATTTTAATATTATTCGTACAATTCTCATTTATTGAGCTAGTTTTGTGGATTGAATCAGCCCAAGATATATTTCATTATATATGATATCAGAACAAGACTCATCTTAAATATTTTAGTCTTTTGATGTTGGAACCCCATATTCAATTGTTCATGCTCCAAATGTCATGTCGTCATGAATGTGACAAAAGCGTTTCACATTGCTAGACTTAACTTAAGGGATGAGTGATTGTTTTAATATGATTTTGAGCATTTTTTAACTCTTAAGCTAGCTAGATTTCGGGTTAAGTTATGTTCAAAGTTTATGCTTTACGGATGATTAATTGGATGACTATTATTAAGACTGTAGGATGCAGATAGTTAATTAGAAAATTCTAATTTTACCTACCTATTCATTCATTGAATATTTTCAATATAATCATTACTTCGATCAGAAGTAGGTTGATGTTCTACTGTTTTTATTTATAGGGTGTTAGATAGTATTTTAATATGATTTCTGATAACAAATACATTTCCAAAAAAATTCATTAATGTCGTCATATAAATGTAAAACAGAAAAAAGAAAAAGGTTCAATTAGGTCAAATCTTTTTATTTTTAAATAACCTAATTATTTTTGTTATTCAAAAATAGCCGCTCGCCACTTTTTTGGTCCACTTTTATTTGAATTGTTTCAGTGTTAACGTGTTGTCTGTAATCCGTGTATTGTAGGAGTTGACGAAGTGAGTAATCATATAATGACCAAGAAAGATTGTTGTGGTGGTAAGTACACCTCCATCCTTAATTAGAGGTTTTCATATATAGAATCGTTTTTGTTAGAGAGTGTTTTATCGTTCAATAAGGGACTTTTTAGTGCGAATTCAGATTTAATCGAACTCAAATATAGATATTGAATATAGGATAGAAAATAAAAAAAAATAATCAAATACTCATGTAATGATGTCATATGATGATGTTGTGGGAATTGTCGTAAGCAAATTGTCGTAAGGGCCTTCGATTTTTATTCTTTTTAGTTTGTTTCACTTTTTTTCTTGTCAATTTTATTGGCCTTTTGTACAGTAATGGTGGTCGTGACACGTGCAAAATTCTATTTTATTCACGGAAAGCACGAAGAATTTTTTTTGAATTTCTTTTATATTTTAGAGTTAAGTTCATAGATAACATTTACTGTACTGTTATTTATTATATTAGTCAAACAAATAATTCTTTGTCTATTCAATGCTTAGCTCAAATTCTAATGATTAAATGTGAATCGTTAATAATTTATTAAAAAATTAAAATATTAAGTTAATATTTAAAATTTGGAACTAATTAGAGGAGATTTGAGTTGGATAAAATTGAAGAAAAAATCAACTTAGTGAGAAAGATGAACTGTTGCAGTGTACAAATAGTGTATATGAATGTATATACATCTATAATAAATAATTTTATATCAATATTCACGCTTATATATTATTTATACAATATTGATACAACATAAATGTATGTGCTAGCACATGCTCAATATCTTTTATTTTTTTGTCTCACTTTATGTGACATAGATAAAATTTAGAGAGTTAATTAAATTTTAATATTATTTTTAAATATTTTAAGTTGGTAATTATTGTAATTTATAATACTTTTTACGTAATTTTTAGGGGACAAAGACAAATATACCCCGCACTATCGTAAATGATATGCAGATACCCTTCGTTATATTTTTAGGACATTAGTGCCCCTGCCGTCCAAAAACTAGAGCATATATACCTTTTATATTTGTCTTTTTCCCTAATTTTTAAATAATATATATTATTTCCCTTGTCCCAATATATGTAGCACATATAGAATTTCAAGAGTCAATCAAATATTGTTAATATTGAGATTTACAATACTTTATATGTAGTTTCCAAATTAAATAATACATGTTACTTCTTTTGTCCCATTTTATGTGACACTGATAGATTCATTTAATGAATCAATTGAATTTTTATATTCTTTTAAAAAAATATTTTTAGTTGTCCATTATCATGATTTATAGTATTTTTTTTTATGTAATTCTTAAATATATTAAAAAAATAAAAATAAGACAAACAAATTAAAACGAAAGAAAAAAATTGGCAGATATATATATGTAAGTGTGGAAAGACACATGTAATGCAGACATGTTGTGTATATATATATATATATATATATATATATATATAAAAATTGTTAATTTTATAATTACGTAACAAAACAATAAAATTAAATGGAATAGGACCAAATTCGAATAGCAACTTAAAAATACAAAAAAAAACGTTGTAAAATATGCAAGATGAGAAAAGTATTGCATGGACGCGGAAATATTAATTCCAAGGAAGAAATACTCAATTGATTTTCTTCTTCTTTGCAACTTGATGCAGTCGCCCTTACGAAGAACGTGATTATTAGTGTATTCCGTGTGGAAAACATCTGAGTTAGATATTCATCATTTTCTACAAAAATAAAAATAAAATAGCACTAAAGAGTACACAATTTTTTTACTATAATAATTTCAAAAAATAAAATAAATAATAAGAGTCAAAATTGTAGAGAGTTACGTTGTAATGTTTGATATTTACTGTTAGTGGTGAAATTGAAATGGCCATGGTGTTGATGGTGGCAATGGTGGTGGAGGTGTTAGTAGGGGAAGAAAGAAGTGGAGGGACTGTTATAATGTGTCGGGGACGGTGAGGTGACATGCCACGTGAGATCCACTTCATAAAAATGTTAGTGTTATGATAAATTGAGCATCCACACCATAGTGTTAACATTGAATTGAGCGCTCATATTGTACAATCTCTAACAGAATAAAAGTGTCTCTGAACCACCTTTATAATTGCAAGAATATTTTTGTGCAAACAACACAACAAAAGAGTAAAATTGATTATTTTGGAATAGTAGAAGTCAAATTTAACCCCCTTTCCTTGATAATACTGGAAATCTGGAAATGAAGACCATACATATAACGATTTTTGTGAACTAACTTCGAAATTTCTTCAACATGAATATAGTTAACTTTATCCAATGTTTAAAAACAAATACAAAGCATACGTCTTAATTTAGTATAAATATATAAATATTTAAGACCTATCAACTATATAAACATTAGTTTAAATCAAAGGCTTTTGATGGAAAATATTCATCGGTACTCAATATGTACACCAAAGTAAACAATTTAATCGTAAGAGTCTCATAACTTAAAAACTGATATTACTTATATATGAATGATCAAAGGGATAATCACAATAAATCTGTGAAAATCTCACATGACTCACCCGCATAAGCAGTGACTTGATTTTAGGTTCAAATGAACATAAAAATAATATTCATAATCTTTATTCATTTTGTGATTATAATTTTTTTTTTTGGAAAAAATGACAAATATATCTCCGAATTATCGTAAATGGTATGCAAATATCCTCCGTCATACTTTTGGGACATTGGTGCCCCTACCGTCCAAAAACTAGAGCATATATACCCTTTATACTAACGGACATACACATGTCATAATCTTATCCACCGATCCGACATTTATCGACGGATAAGATTGCGCCACGTGTCCCTATTTAGTCTTCCGTTAGCATGAAGGGCATATATGTTCTAGTTTTTGGACGGCAGGGGCACCAATGTCCCAAAAATATGACGGAGGGTATCTGCATACCATTTATGATAGTTCAGAGATATATTTGTCTTTTTTTCCTTTTTTTTTTGTTTGATACTTTGACCATTTATTTTAAACACTAAGGACCCATTTGTCCGTAGATATTGAATGTATATTTTAGTACATTTTTGGCAAAGTCTGTTCGGCCATAGAATTTGTCTATTTATGAAATTTTAAAAATAAAATTCCAAAATCTAGTAGCTAAAACTTGTTTTCGAGCCAAATCATTTTGGCTTCCATTTCAGCTCATATTCGTCCTTTGGTTACAATTTTTTAAGTTTTGGCTAATTGAGGTGTTAGTGTGGAGGAGTATTTGTCTTGTTGGTTGATCGGACCAAGAGTCATCAGTATGAGGATTCTCAATTACTTGCACTATTAGAAAGAAAAAAAGAAGCAGCAATCACTAAGATAAAATAAAATTATGGAATAATTATATAACTAAGCTAACTTTAATACTTAATTATGCTACATTACTATAGTTTATTTAATTATAGAAAATGGTTAAATTGGGCCCCACTTTTGGAATAGAACGAGTAGTAACTCAATTCCCCTTTTATACAAATCTTCCTACTATCTCTCTTCCACTCTCACTTAATTTTATCCATAAAACCCTTCCTTCCGTTTTTATTTTTTTTGTATTTGTATCATTTGTTACAATCTCTCCCATTGTTTCATATTTTTCAGCCATAATTTCAAATATCTCAGCCATAAGAGAATCACTCGAGGTATTCAAATGCATGCACAAAAATTGAACGATTTCTTATCTTTATGTAAGACAAGAAATTGCATCTACAGGCAACTAATCGAAGAAGAAGAAACGAAGAAGAAGAAGAAGAAGTCCAATCTGACTCAATGGACCAACGAAATGGGGAAGGAATTGTGGTTTTGTATAACTTAATTTCTATATTTTAATGAATTCAATTTTTTTATTTTTGTATAATGTTACGGGGTTTTTCAGATTTACAAATATTATTTTTCAGATTTTATACAAAGATGTACATTTAATTGTATATTTTTTTTGTCCATCAGTGGTACATATATGATAGATTCATTTATATTTATCAATTAATTTTTTTTATATATGATTTGTTGATATATTTGATTTGTATAAGTTATGAAAAATTTCTAACTATATATATAACTCTACCGGTCAATTATACGTATAATAATAAATCTAGTAGTCACTTCATACATATATACAAATTCATTATGATTTTCAAACAATTATACAAAAATTATATCAACAAAATTATACTTATACAAAATAAAAGTGCAATGTATACATTTTTAGTAAAGGCAATATCTAACTCATATAAGTCGATATATACAAATATAAATAGAAAGTAATTGATAATAAGCATTTGTTAGTATGAAGAGAGTCATATTTGGTATGAAACTCTAATGAGATACAATATCGTAATTTATGGGATTATTTTCTTTTTTCTCAACCGAAATTATTGTCTAAATTCATTAAATTTTTTGAAAAACAAATTGTATATAATATTAAATTCATGTGAAATATACAATTAGGCGAACCGTAGCTAATGAACCTAATTAAGTTTTCTATAGTAGCTATTTGTGAAAATTTCCCTAAAATTATTAATTGCCTAACAGTGAACAGACCTTTTTTATTATAATTAATTTTTTATGTGTGTTTGCTGAACAATTTTATCTTATAAAAATGGAATGATATACTATTATTTCTTTGAGATGAAGGAGTACTTATCACTTCATTACAATCCTTCTTGGCCATTTTTAATAATGTGAATACGAGGAAAAGTTCGCATGCTACTTAGGGCCTGTTTGGATTGGCTTTTGGCTTATGACTTATAAGCCAAAAGCCATAAGTTAGGATTTCTAACTTATGACTTTTGGCTTATTTTTGTTATTTTAGCTTTAAAATAAGTGTTTATAAGCACTTTTTAACTTTACCCAAACACTTCAAAACTGCTTAAAAGCTATTTTTTCTTAAAAGCACCCAAAATAAGTCAATCTAAACGGGCACTTAATCATTTGGGGGAATTGACACACCTACGAGTGAATTTTATTAGCCACGTAAGATTCACTATAAATTTAACACCTATATTTTTTTTTAATAAATCTATCAAGCTTAGGATAAAAGATCAAAATAAATACATACCAGCAATAGAAAACTCTTCCACACACTTTTTTTTTAAAAATCCATGAAAACTACTAGTATTTCATTACATTTTTAGTGGCCGATAGAAATGGTTGGATGCTAAATTTGAAGATTTACAACCAAACAAAAAAAGGAAAGAAAAGGACTTCGTACATATCCACTTTATTTTTCTCTCTCACTAATGATAAAAATATGCCTTGCATGTGTAGTACGTATGTACTATTTGTTGTCATCAATTGAGAGGAAGAGATTGAACCAAAGAAGATAAGATTTGTTGTCGAGTTTCTCTATCTTGAACACCAAATCCATCTCCATTTTGATATATGAAATGTGTAACACGGGCAATATTCATTATGTACTTTATTAATGTCGATGACGAATTCTCAAAACAATGTTTGTTCATTTTCTTCCATGTTTCTATCACCATCTCTTCGATATGCTTCCTTGCTACATCTTCCTTAACATTTTCTTTCCTCATGTAGCACAAGATACATGAAGACACATCACCTCTTTCCAATTCAGCCTGTAATATATGTACTCGGAAATGTCAGATCGAATAATTTAATATCTATATCTATACACCGATCGTGTAATTCTTTTCACAATATAATGTCGTCTGAAAGATAAGTACACGGGAATTAATTAATATATAGGAACAACATAGATTGGAAATTGAATTAGTCCTACGTACTAAATACTACTCCATTCGTTTAAAAAAGAATGACATAGTTTGACTTGACACAAAATTTAAGAAAATAAGAAGATAAAAAAAGAAACTTTTCAATCTTGTAGACCTAAATTAAAGTTATATATGTCATATTTACCAAAATGTCTTTTAATTTTTTGGTCTTAAACATGTCACGTGGAAAGTTGAAAAGAAAAAGTCATTCTTTTTTGAAACAGACTAAAAAAAAAAGTATGTGATTATTTTTGAAACAGAGGGAGTAGTAATTACTTACCGTTGAAGTCCCAAGGTCGTTTCCAAGCCTGATTATAAGGGAGGAATAGTATATAAGGTCTTGTTCATTTTCAAGAAAATCGTCAACTTGGGAGAAATCTTGAGCCAAACCAAGAAGAACATGAAGAGATAGCACAGTGCCACATGATGATTTCCATCCATTATCTAAATATTCACTAAGTGTTGGTGTATAACCCGTTGAATCCCATTCAGCTTCCACAAGCAATGCTTTGCAAAATTCTGCCCACTGAAAACGTTTTATTTTCGTGTTAAATTTGTGTCATATGTTGCTGATTTAATATCATAGACAATAATTAAATTAAGTAACTATATATACCACTTTTTGTAGATATGTTGACACTGGAAAATTCCAGCCTTTTTGTTGCTCAATTTCGAGAGCTACATCATTTGTGGTATCATATAGTTTCCAAAAACAAATTTGCATACATGATGGTAATTCCTCAACTTCTTTAGGATCCCATCTGAATAGAGGAAAAAAGTGTGTGCTTTTAGATAAAATGGTCACACGCTTCAACATGTTATTATATAATATTTGTAATTTTTTGTTATACCTGACAACAGCATCGGTGAATAGTTGTAGGTCTTGCAAAGTGCCATAAATGTCGTAGACATCGTCAATTACTATAATGAAAGTGATAGCTTTGGTGAGCCAATTCCTAAAATTAGAATGTTGAGGCTCAAAAGCAACACCCACGGACCACAAAAAGCTTTCGACAATTCTATCTCTGCTGAAGCTTACATTTTCTATCAGTCCCAAATTCGTCCACCACCTACCAAATTAACAACACGACAACCATGTCAATTTCCTCTTTATATATTAATTTCTCCAAACAACAGGATAATATGTAAAATAAAAATTAATATTTGAAGAATATCTTCCTTTTAAATAAACAAATTAAAAAATTCCTTTTTTTTTCTTCAGGATGTCTGGTTTTATTATTTTTCTCGAAAATTTAACTTACACACACTTTGAATGCAATTTATATTTGAAGGGGAGTTTTGGAGTAATTGATAAATTACTCTACTATATTTACCAGATAATTACGTACCCATTAATTCTTATCGAGAGACCAATAAACTTATACTGTAGTAGTTATCTTGCAAGGGATCAGATAATCTTGTAAAATATCTTTTACCTAATAACCTACTATGCATAAAAGTTAAACTCTACCTCAAAATATCGACAAGATCTTTCTGATGCACAGCTTGAACCATATTGAAGTTGAGTTTAGCTAGTTGAAGAAGCTTCAAGTTTGACACCCTTTCTTCTTTTTCGTTTTCCTGTTTGGAGATTTGCTTTCTAGTGTTGTACCATTCCACCTTCCAATGCAGTGGCATTTCCATTGGAATAATATTATTACAACTACTTTTCAAATTCTTAGTGCAAAATATTCTAGCCTCATCTAACATATTTTCATCCCTTAAGCCCAAGTGAGAAGCTTCAAATAGTTGCATCATTGTTTTTGGATCCATGTTTGCGTCTACCTCGATTTGTTCACCCATTTCATCCATATAGCTAAGGAATACATCTGTGTTGTACAAATATAAGTTTATGGAAATCAGTCTCAATTTATGTGATGGTGTTTGACTGGACATAGAATTTAATATATATAGGAAAGGTTTAATTTGAGTCGATGGTGAAATTTTAATTTGAATATCATATTATATATTGAGAAGTATCTAAGATATTTGTGTACGTACCTTGTGTCACATTATAGCCATACTGCCTAAAAATCCTAAAATATAAGGCAGTTGAATAGAGATCCATTTCAAGGCCAGAATCCTTCAGCTTCTTTGCAAATTCCATGTTTTGTAGAAACACCATGATTTCCTTGTCAAACAGATGAGAGAGGGACATTTTGTTTATGCTATCTATAAGCTCTAATTTGGCCAATGGATTCTCTATTTCTGCCACAAGCCACAAAACTTCCTCTTTCAACTTTTGTGCTTCTCTTTTGTACTTCCCTTCCTGCATTATTTGGGAAAAATACGCGAGTTGACAAATATTATTAGTTTATTATTTAATGAGGGTATAGTTTCATTTTATTACTGTGCGTGGCTATAATTTAATATATTTTGCTGTCAAATGTGGACTAAACCTACTTTGTATACCGAAAATAAATAGCCTTCCCGCTTTTGTATACTCATTTATACCAACACAATTTTATCTCTCCATTCTCTAATTCTATCCTAAAATCACTCATATACATCCAATTTGAATTTTGAAACTCTCTCCCTCCTAATCGTGATTTCACTATTGCAGTTAACCGTCCAAAATTTCGATGGGCTTAACACAAGATTTTGGAGTCAATGCAGGGTCTATTCCAAAATCTAGAGAAACTGAAGAGGCAAAATATATTCAAGAGTTGAAATCCAAGAAAAATAATGACTCAATGGCATTGCAGCAAGTTATCAATAATGTTAAGGCAAGCGAGATCAAAATAGTTGAAGGAGGAAACAAGAGAAAAGTCAAAAACAATGATTCTAATAGTAATCAGTTAATATAATAACATCTGAAGAGGTTGTGTTTGGCTCATTAGATTTGGACAAATCTGAAGAATCACATGTATTCGTATAAACCCAAAATGTATATAGCAATTTGTATATTTATTAGTTATTATTTATATACATACAAAATTGTGATTTGATTCCATATATACAGAACTATATTGAGGTGTATTTATGCATATACTTGTATATATATTGTAATTAATTTGTATAAATTTTGGTGTTAGTATCATAGTAGAACTTATTTTGGGCAAAATATTTTAGTAAAATAAATTAGCGGAATCATGGAATTCTGTAATTTTTTTGTTATCATATTTAACGCCCATGTATCCATTTATTAAGAAAAATATTTGTATAAATACAAAACAAAAAAAAAATTGAGATATACAAATCTAAAGCTCCATAGCAAATTAAACTATAGTCATAAAGTGTAATTAAGTTTACTATAACTATAAAACATTATTTGATTAAATTTGTTTGTCATATATGAAATTTACCCTATAAAATAATAGATCCCGCTATTCTTATTACTCCCTCCGTTTCAAAAAGAGTGATCTACTTTGACTTGACACGGAGTTTAAGAAAATAAAGAAGACTTTTGAATCTTGTGGTCCTAAATTAAAGTTATGTCAAATATAAAATTACCATTTAATTTTGTGGCCTTAAACATGTCACGTAGAAAGCTGAAATTAAAATGTTACCAAAAAAAGAAAAGAGATCATTATTTTTGAAGCAGGCTAAAAGAAAATGGTGTCATTCTTTTTTAAACTGATGAAGTATTTAATAATAACTTAAAAAGACAAAATAGGTAAATACTGTCCATAAGAACAATTTAAGTGTGGTGATGGTTTTTTTTATCCACGTACAGCTCGTAACACCAACATTTTGCATATGCCTTGCTGGGGTCGGAGTAATTAAGGAACATGATACTTATGATGATAAGACGTTTGTGTTCAAGTACACTACCTTCTTTATTTTAATCAGCATTATAATGGTTCGACAAGTAGCAAAAGGACGAAAGTTTAAAAGTTGACTTTTTGGCTGCCGTCTAACGTGACACAATATTTAAGTATCAGCTGTTACAAAATTGAAAATTCCATAAAGTTATTTTGGTCTTCTGGTCAAGGTTGTGTTTGTGTCATTGTTTTGCTGGTACAAGATAGAGGAATTATTCGCGAGATTTGGGTTCAAATCTAGCTACATAATATTATTTTATTGTTTTTATTTTTTAAATTTATCTGAAAGTTCATATTTAAGCTAAGGTAATATTGATGTACTCAAAGTCTTTAAATCATGGGTTCGCCTCTGTGTTTATATAGAAGAGATATAGTTTATTTTAAAAAAAAATTGCACGATTAAATACTGTATATTATAAAGTCTGATAATTAAAGTAGATAACTTATTTTATTTTGAAGTATAACAGATAAAAATCATCACAAGCTTACTGAATATTGGCTTTTAAGAGACCGCAGGATGTCGTACTTCCAAATGTTTGGCTTGTAATTAGCATTTCGTCGTTGAATAAGGTTTTGATCTATGTTACTTTCACCAATTGATTCAGAAATTTATTTGGTTACAATAGACAGATAGTTGCTGCTCACTTGTCATATTTTTTAAGAAAACAAATATATAGCTAGCTAGAATGTAAGAAGAAGAAGAGGAGAAATGTGACTGAGCATACAAATTGATTAATGTAACGATTAATATAAGACGATGAAGTCTAAAATTCACTGAAATTTGAGCCACAAATAGAGTTCTGTTTATATTTTAACAACCCCCTAGATTTTTCTCCACAAAACTCCTTTTTTTCTTCTTTTTTTTAGTGGTAACGCACCCATGGTGGGTTTGCACAGTGTATGTATCCAAATTCCTGGCCAAACACACCCATGTTGGGTGTTTATCCATCATACCACATGGGTTCAATGAGTATATGGTGCCGGATCAATCCTAATATATTACTCCCTCCGTCTCATAGTAGTTGATCAGTATACTAAAAATAGTTGTTCCATATTATTAAATCAAGAAAGCATTAATTAAGTTTTTATATTACCGTTGCAATTAAATAATCTTTTTGAAAGTGTTCACATTTGTTTGTAAAATTCTCAAGAAGCTTTTTAAGGGGTGAATTAGTAAAATTGCCTTCTCATTCATGATTTCTTAAGCACTGTGCAAAATGAAAAGTGATAAACTAATATGAGACGAAAGGAGTACATTGTTGAGTACTCTTATGAATCGGGAAGTCAGAAATTTCATTAACAGTACTTAATAATTAAGATATACTCATAAAATATAATTTATGAACTATATACTTCGTATAATTTTCTTTATATAATTTAATCACTCTGAATGACTTAATTTTGATACACGTTAATTCTCTTGTGAAAACATACTACACATGCATAGATTCAAATGGATGACACATCCTGACTTAGCTTCTAAATTCTAAGTTGCACAAGTATTAACATAGCTAGAAAGAATATTTGGTCATGGTTTCTAAGTTAGATTGTTGTCCTTGAATTTAGTGTTGATCAAAATTTAAATTTTTCTACCTACCCAGCCACTTAAAGTTACGGAAATTCACTTAATACATAGAGCGGTAACTAGGCTACTTGTATCGGATTTTATTCTTTTATCCGATAACTATATGATTATCGGGGATGTTATTGTTGTAATCGATAACTATGTAAGCTCCGATCCAACGCTAAGCTGATTTAGTAGCAAAGGTAGTGTTTGTCTTATATTTCGAATTAAGTCATTTTGACTTTTATATATAGATCGATATAGTTTAAAGAATTTTTGTACAATTACGGTTTACGTACTATAAACTTTTGATATAACAGATAACATATCTTGAGGTATAACAGAGACAGAAAAAAAAAACAATCACAAATTAAACTTACTGAATATTGGCTTTTAAGTGACTGCAGGATGTCGTACTTCCAAATGTTTGGCTTGTAATTAGCATTTCGTCGTTGAATTAGGCTTTGATCTATCTTACTCTCACCACATGATGCAGAATTGATTTGGTTACAAAAGACAGATTGCTGCTCACTAGTCATGATGATTTTTTTCTAAAGGAAAAATATATATTGAACAACAATATTGTAGGGATCCTAACTAGAATGTAATAAGAAGAAGAGAAATGTGATTGAGCATATTGATTAATGCACGTAACTATTTATATAGACGACAAAATCTAACGTAGCATCAAATAAAATTTGAGCCGTGCATAAAATTGAGTAGTGACGTTATAATTTTTAACAACCAATCCCTTAGGCCCTAGCTTAGCTTGGATCGACTTTTCTCCTGTGGTAGTCTGGTCATACGAAATACTGAGTAATTTATGGTCCCCAATCCTAAGTTGCTGAATACTTTGTATGTATTTAATGAATGCTTTAGACACGTTTATTTGCTTGTGAAAACATACTAGACTCCACGGATCGTTTGGTTGGTTAGATAAAGAATACAAACTTTGGAATAAAATGTAAAATTATTTAATCTTGCATTAATTTATGGGTATTAATTAGTCTCCTGATGTATTTTGTACTAAAATGGTGGAATTAGTTATTCTATATGGTGGGGGCAGCTAACCCATTGGAATATCTCACCCTAGCTCAATTTGTAGGATATCCTTGGCTATCCTATCTTGATAACCAAACGACCCCTTATAAGAATATGTATATATCACTAACTAATTTTTAACAAACGTTTATTTAATGGGTAAGCCATATATGTACACAAATTTCGAGTACGCTTTTTGCTTGGTATCTAATGTCAATCAATAAAATTATATATATATATAAATAAAATAATTTAAAACTAGATATTAATGTTAAAATAAATGTTTTTCATATATAAAAGTTACAAAGTGTTTTAAAAACGTGAACCTCTTTTTTTAATATATTTGATTCTTTATTTTATTTATTTTGTTTACCACATTATATTGTCATAAAAAAATCCTAGAAAATAATTATTTAAGAGGAAAATAGTAAGTGATAGTTTTGTCTATTGTAGGCTCTTTTAATGAAGGGAAAAAGTTCAATTAATAACATTTCTAAGACCTTCATGTTTTTAAAGTAATATAGATATATATGTATGCTATTGTTGTTGTACTAACCCTAGTTTTATTATGTTTGTAACATATATATGGTTCCTTTAGTAAAAAGACCTATCTAAGCTTGCGTTTGGAGTAACAATATGAAGTAATGATTTCAAATTAGCATTTGGACATGCGATTTGGGACCTTGATTTGAAATTTCAAATTCTCCACAGAGCATGATTTGGGATATTTTAATATTTTGTTTATGATCTATGATTTACTCAATTGCTATGATAGATAAAATAAAAAATTAAATTATTTTTGATAGGTTTCACAACTTGTTTATATCACATCATCAAAATAGGACATATTTCATTTCATAAGTAAAAGTTCCTTTTGGTGAAAATTATGGATGACAAAGTACTATTGATTCTCTTTGTCATTTGCGAAGGCATTTCATATTAAACATATATATGTTCTTTAGTATGATAATTATGAATCCCTATAAGAAACAAGCCACTGAAACAATAAAATACTTCAACACCATGATTTACAGTCGGAAGGAATTAAAGTGACAGTAAAGAAGAGAAAAAATAGTAAATCTTTCTATCCTTCTGTCACTGTTGATAATTAAGAAATTTTTGAGAACTTTAATGATTATTGACATGATTGAGATGCTTCATCGTAAAGTAAGTAAGGCTCAGAAATTTCAACATATTTCTTGCAAGGTTTTAACTTTAAAAACATATTTGAACAGAAGAAGAGACTAACCTGCTTAGGACTTGGGCCAAATTCTGGCACTGCGAGAGGTTTGGGCCATTCTCAATACTGGCCCATCCAGAATTTTTTTCAAGTCCATTATCTTGCAAGAGTGACGACATTTTTTAAAGGAAAAATTAACTAAATACACATCTTATTTTATCATAATCTCTAAAAAAAAAAATATTTAAAAAAAATTCAAAAATCCCTTCTCGTATATATCACTCTTCTCTTGCTGATACATCTCTATCTGCCTCTTGGATACATACCTCCCGTTTCTTATACATCTCCGCTCTGATACATCCCTCACCTATGTATCCGGATGTATGTTGATGTATCCAGATGTCCTATCCCCTCTATGATACATCCCTCACCTATGTATCCAAATGTCGGTTGATGTATCCGAAAGTCCAGTGATGTATCAGGATGTCCTATTCCCTGATACATTCCTCCCCTATCTGATACATCCCTCACCTATGTATCCAGATGTTTGCTGATGTATCTGAAAGTCCAGTGATGTATACAGATGACCTATTCCCTCTCTGATATATTCCTTCCCTCTCGGATTCATCCCTCACCAATGTATCTAGATGTCTGCTAATGTATCCAGAAGTCCAATAATGTAACGAAATTCATAAATTTTAAGGAATTTTTATAATTTGAAAAAGAGTAGGAAAATAATGTAATTAACTCTTAACACCATATATAGATAAATTATACTTCAAAGTTGGTAAACTATCTATACAGTTACTTGTCAAGAAATTTTGTTGAAGTCCATTATCCAACAAGAGTGTTAAAACGTAATTGTTTCTTAAAAAAATATTTATGGTTAATTTATTATTATTAAATAATTTCGCTAAAGATCAATTTTGGTGTACCTTATAAATTGTGCATTATACTTTCAAAGCAGTGCTTTGGAAAATATCAAAATAAGTAAAATAAAAAAAATCCTACATTTAGTTAAACACTGTAGCAGGGTGAAATGAGAAAATGGAAGTGGCATTCTAGTCTCTAGAGGGTATGAAATCATACACTTCTTCCATTCTAAAATAAATAAATTTCTGACTCCCTTTATATGATCCAAAATGAACAAAGTCCAAGAATGTATTGAGTTATTTTTCCAAAATAGCCGTTCCTTTTAATTGATATTTCAACTATCTCTGGCTTTAAGAAATGTTAAGGAAGAAATACAAGGATAATATTGATAGATTACCCTTTAATTAATGTCAATAATTAAATTTTTAACCAAAAAATCATTAATTTTGAAATGGTGGGAGTACAAATAGGACTCGCTTGGTATACGGAATAACAAATCCAAAATATAATATGAAATTATTTTATCTCTTATTTAGTTGGTGCCTAGTGGGATATGATACTAGTTATATTTTTGTTTTTGTTTTCCATCCGGTGTTTGATATCCGCATTGAAGTCTGATTTAATCTCAATTCACACCAGAAAGTCTCAATTGGAGGTAAAATGCTCCTTAACAAAAACGACTATATACTCAGAGAGACTCGAATCCAAGACCTCTGATTAAGTTTGAGATATCATTTACTTTATAGATGCATAAATCCTATAAATTAAAACAATCCCTACGGTTCTTGGCTGGCAAAATTTGGCTAGAATTGATCTAGTACTGAGGTTGTGTTTTTCTGCCTTGTTGTTTTAAATTGACTGGATTTACACCAAAGAAAAATGACCCATAGATCAACCAACTGTATAATAATGACCCATATGTAGTAGTCCTTGCAAATGCAAGTCACTGTCAGAATTTATTTCCAATTTTAGTGAAGTCCAATCCAAAAAATAAATGCATACTATACTTTCTTCTTGGAACTTTCAAGGATTATTACACAACAACAAAAATAGTTTTTAGCAGTAACAAATATACACATCATTAAAGAATGTTAAAGTTTTTACAGACATTAATTAATTATCATTAGATTCAATATTGTTATAGGTTTTAGGAATATTTACAAAAAGTGTTAATTGTCTATAAAAAAAAACATATTCAACAACAATTTAATTAATTATTGATAAAAATCATTTTTAATGTAGTGCGACGTAATTGTATTATGAATTTGACCCAGAAACAGCAGTATTACAAAAGAAAAATAGTAATACTACACATCATGAATCTTTTAGTAAGATTTTGATTTCTTACAGGTTTATCCATTGTCATTATTGAATAGAGAAAGACAAAAGTTCATGAATGAGTTTGCTCCCCTGAATTAATATATTTATTGTTGGTGTTCCAATTCAAATTTTATTGTCCCCTGAATTAAGTATTTATGAAATTATGAAAGAGTGCAGTTGGTGATTTAAATAAGGGGGACATGAATAATAGGAGTATAGAGCAACTAGAATCAACACTATTAAACTTGTGAACATCTTCTTCAAATTTAAGAAATATACTCTCTTTGATTCAAAATAAATAAACGTTGGAAGTTTAGGACTTATTTTTTAATTCTATAATTAATCATGAGATATTTAGTATTTACTGGCTAAACTGATTTATTTGTAGAGTCTATTAAAGAAAAACTGCTCAAAATTATTTGACATGTGTTCTCATTAAATCACTTAGCTATGTAAACTTATATGATTTAACGTAAACATCTGATATGAATAATTTCTTTTTAACAAATGCTCCCTACGACCCTACCAAAAGTTCTGTCAATCCTATGCCTCGAACTCGATCATGGTTATTAAGAGTAAATAAATATATCTCATCCATTACACCACTTATTATGGAGATATCTTGAATTTTCCGCTTACACACCAAGAAAAACTTCCTTTTGTTCTAATTTTTTTTTATGATGGTGTTTGGACAAGTTTTCACGCACCTCAATTAATTTCATGGGATATCTGTCACATCCGATCATCAACAAATACCAAATTACTGTATCCACCAAGGGAGAGTTTTTGTGGTCACATTTTACTATTAAGTAGCAAGTTGAAATCACCAAGAAAGAAACTACTATGATTCAAACACCCATATACCTCAATGCAAAAGAATAAAATTTACACTTGTTAGAAGCAGGACACTTCTCAACTAATTAAAAAAAGAAGTATGGAATGAGGGAATCAAGTAAACATAAAGAACTTCAATTGATCTAACATGAGAGAATGGCTCATGCACAATGTATATTTATGATTTGCAAATCACCACAAAGCAAGGAAGCAAAGCTTTAGGACTGAGCAAATAGAGTTCTTCAATGTTCGAGTAAAGTCCAAGTTTGCCAGCCAATGAATCAAATCCTGATTGACCAATCAATTCTTGAACATTTTCCAATGGTCTATGGACTCTACCAGCAATTACTCTGCATACTATTAGAGCCTTTCTCCAAGATAATATATTTTCATCATTTTGCTCAATGGCTTCTAGTGCTCTTCCACTAGTGGAAGCTGTAAAAACACCAACCCCACCATTGATTTCCTTCTTGATTGAGAATCCATGTTGTAGAATCCTGCAAACTTTGCATTTTTCTGATGTACATAGGCTAGAAGAGCTATTCATGCCAAGAGAACATTCAACAGTTGTGCCAAAGAATCTTAAAAGCTCATTCCCATCCGCTAAGCAACGAGGGTGTTTCTTGGAGAGTTTGCTGGCTTTGATCTTTACTAATTCGCGATATTCCTCAAATTGAGCTAGTACTTTCTGCATATTGTGAACTTTCAAGATTCTCTCAATACCATTTGAACTGTTTTCAGGCTTTGGCCAGCTTGTTCTGCATATTATCTCTACAATTTTCCTTGAAGAATCCCCTTCAACAAGTTCTGTCACTGAAAAACATATATATGCTTTAAGGCAACATATTCACACACAAAAAGAAGATATGCAATGAAATCATTCAATAGAAATACTATCAGAAAGACAGCTCTTCAATTGCTGCACAAAAAAACAGAAATTTAAACCAATTTCACATAAACTCAAAAAGAGATCAGATCCAATCACTAATTTATTCATCCAAATCAATAGTTTAACAATACCCGAGAATCTTAGTAGGTCAGTTGGTTGACAACTTTCATGTTCTCTATATTTGTGCAAGTTCGATTCCTCACCTTGTAATCCCCTCCCACATTTTCAAAAAATAATAATTTAACAATACCACCAAAGAGCTGTCGTGGGATAGTTGGGATCCCACCACCATACCGGAAGTCTTAGGTTTAAGAACTTCTTGGTAAGAAGCTTTACCCTCTAGTCAGAGCATATCCGACACGAATGTGGTTAAACCGAAAAAAAGGTATAACATTAACAAGAAGCAAGATGGATGTATATACCAGCATGTCTTGAGAGATGATGTGCTTCAACAGCTTCCCATTTCACAAATTGTTCACCACATTTATGACAAGTCAAGCCATGGGAATCTGCACCATAAGAAGCTTTAGGCCTAGAAACAACACCCCCAAATCCAGGCCCTGTTTTTCTTGATAAATTCCCAGGTGACCCTTTTCTTATAGGGCTACCAAAGCCTCTATATTTCCTTGAAGACCCAATATGGTGTCCTCCAGGACCAGGTGTCCCTGGTTTTAAAGTACCCATAAAAGCAGAAATACTCTCAACATTATTCCCAGTACTACTTCCATTACCATCTTGGAAATTACAGCTAGTAATCTTGAGTTCACAAGTTGAATTACTCAAAACAACTTCATGTGTAATTGGATTCAAAAGCTCACTGCTTCCAATAGATCTTGGACTCTGTAATGGTGGCTTCTCCATATGCCTTTTACTTCCATGTATAACATCTTTCAG
>JAJOOR010010642.1:0-29517 GCA_036250505.1 Solanum acaule | reverse complement strand
TAATTGTACAAGTAATATATTTTCCTTATTTAGTTATTGTAATTACAACTGTATTAGTGTATAAATAGAAAAATAAAAAACATATACAAAAATACAGCAAGAAAAAGACATAAATACTCTTTTATATTCAAAATTTTATTTATACCTTTATAATTAGTATTTTGTGAATATATTGTATTTATGAATATAAATACAACTTACTATTGTATTATGTGAATGAATCGGCGGGATATGCATTCAATATGTAAATATTAGTTGGTATTTTAATAATGGAAATTTGAGTGATTTAGGGACATAATAAAAGGTTGGCAATTATGGTAACATACCATACCTTATTTAGTACATTGTAAGATCACTGTATAAATAAATAAATAAAAAATTAATACAAACATGTAGCTAGAAGTTGACATAAAGTGTAGTCATTTTTAGTAAATAACATATTTACAGTTATTGAACTTTAATAACCCTATAAATATAGTCATTTTTGTAAGTTGCTCATATTTTTTTCTTAAAAGGCCTAAGATTATTAAGAAAGTACTACATTTTATATATAGTCACTACATTAAAAGTGATCTTTAGTGGTAATTAAATTAATAACAATGGTTTAATTATCGCAAAATATGTGTTTTTAGTGGTAGTTAGCACTTTTTGTAAATGTTCCTAAAGTCTATATATTGTGACATTGAATCTAATGATAATTAACTAATGTTGATAAAGGTTTTAACACTTTTTATTAATATGCAAACCTATTGCTATTAAAGGTTATTTTTGTTGTAATGGATTTTTTACTTATCGATTTCTAATATGAGATTTTTGTTCGCACAACTAATGAAAACTTTTGTTTGGGGGATAGTGCAGTATACCAAGCTAGGTAAGTAATGAACTGTACTTTTTATGCATTAATGCATAAGATATATTGCTCAAATTACACAATTTGTTACAACCCATCAAATTTTTTAACGTTTTAAGTTACTAAATATCCAAAGTATTATGTGTCTTCTTAACAAATGTTTCAAGACTGAGGATTTTGAACTCGAGACCTTCGATTATGGATGAATGCATTCTATCCATTTCACCATATTCCTTGTTAGTTATTTTTAAATTGGAGAAACTACCTAATTACACAAACATTCCCACCATATTTACTAATTCTCCCAATAGTTTGAAATAATTACATTTTATCTCACTAATTTATAATTCCATACCAGATTTCAAGTCAGATACACCTAAATACATATTTTTTGCGACCAAATACACTACAATATAGGGAGAGATGCGAAGGTTAACAGGACGGATGCAAATGAGATTTGTCTATATATATCACAGATACATGTGAATCACATTTGACACTACGTATACACCACATACATGTATCTAGTGTGATTCACATGTATCTGGGATACCAGATACTCGAGCGAGATGCAAGGGAGGCGAGCGAAATTTGTCTATGTATCTCAGATACATGCGATTCCACTTGAATATAATGTATCTAAAATAAATTATACCTAACTTTAACCCCAATATCTCAAGATTCATATATCTAAACGACTGAACGTATATGAACACACCAAAATCTTGAGCTATGTGAATTGATTGGGTTTTAGTACTAGTTTGGCTAAGGATTATGTCCCAATCTTCTTGTTGTTAAAGCGTCGATAAAATATTAATCAATTGGTTCTTCTTTATTTGAAGTCGTTATCTATCCTTGTTTCTTGTATTTATCTTATTATCTATGATTATTATTTTTCTTTAAACAATTGAACTTAGTGTAATCTTCTTGTCTTTAAAGCAATTACAAATTAATCAGTTTGTTCTTTTTTTAGGCACTTACTACCCTTGTTTCTTGTTAGTTATCTCTGATTTTTTCCCCTTAAATTGAACTCATGAATAGAAAAAGTGGACCATTGAAAAGGAAAACAATAGTTTTGCACTTAACTCTAATCGCATTTTCTTCTTTTATCATATTATTTGTTGATGATATTATTTTTTTCACCGTTATTTTTATATGTTTTCTTTCTTACATATTGTATTTATTCTTTTACTAGTTTGAAATATATACTTCAAGTAAGGATTTATGGAAAACAATTTATTTTATCTTTGTGGCTAGAAATAAGACCGCGCACACACCATCAAATTCGACTCCAAAACATACACTTTTGAGACACTACCAACCAATAAAGAGAAACTTCTCAAATTCTTAATTTAACAAAAAATATTGTCTAACAAGTTACATCTATATTGTGTTAGAAGAGTTTGAACGAATCAATTTTGAACAAGTAAAAACAATAAAAATATTAAAATAATCGAATTGATTGAAGGAGCTCGTACTAGGTATATCTTTATGAAAAATTCAAAAGAAATTGCACAAATTGTATACCACTTGTCAAGAAGTTAAGATGTGTTTGGTAAATGCTTCTTTGAAGTTAATTAAAAAATGGGATTTCTTACTTAATTTTTTCATGTTTGTTAAGTAAATCGTAAATATTATCTCAAAAATATTTATATATTACATGAACGAATACTATAAGGGTTGGAGTTGGGTGAGGGTAGTGAAAGTTGGAGCTACGAGGATAAGGTTGAGATGATTTGGTGTGTTGGAGGGTGGATAGGAGTAAGTTTTTTTTCATCGTGAATTAGTGAAAAATTTATGTTAATCAAATTTAAACGTGATTTATCGATTTAATTTTCGCCGAACCAGCTTATTACAAATTGATGTTAATTAGCCTAAGGTGGAACTTGTAAGCACTAGATAAGCACATTATCTTCCAAGTTGTTACTTTTACTTTCTATATAAGTTTTAAAAAAAATAATAGGTACTTATCCTCACTCCTCAATACTGGAAAAAAAAGAAAAAAAATGATTGAAAAATT
Source organism: Solanum acaule (assembly GCA_036250505.1). Lineage (NCBI taxonomy): Eukaryota > Viridiplantae > Streptophyta > Magnoliopsida > Solanales > Solanaceae > Solanum > Solanum acaule. The sequence goes on along the minus strand of JAJOOR010010642.1, from coordinate 26,647 downwards.
TATAGAATGTTAATTATCTCATAATGTATCTTGATTACTTAGAATTATTAGTGTCGTGTATTGTGCATGCACCATTTAAAAGATTAGATAACTATGAGTCAGTTAGGATTAGTAGGTTCATTTGAATTTTAAAGTAGCTGATAAAATATTAAATGTTGAAATTGATTTTATAAATAAATAATTATATTTTTGAAATACAAATATTGCAAATAATAATAAGTACGTAATTAATTTGTTTAGTATGAAAATAAAATATAGTATTATTATTTGCAAAATGATTATTGATGGTAAAACAGAAAACATATATTACTATTTTTTTATATATCAAATGTAACAAGTATTTTTTTTATTTAAAATATGTGAAAGAAAAATATAACAGATAATTTTAAACTAAAGAATGTATTTCAAATACCTTCAATCTAGAATTTTTAAGTATTGCTTTGATCATAAATTATGGTTGACATTTGTTGACTTGTCAACCAAATATTTCCTTAATTTGTCTAAAATGCATGCACCAAATTCAAATTAAATAGATCAACCCTTTATTTATTGTAAGATAAAAATAAAAATGGCTGCCACATACTAACATATTAGTATAGTATATTGACACTTGTAGTGAAGTCTTTCAACACTTCAACAACTTTCCTTAACGTGTGATTTCCTAATTATGTTTTATCAATTCACACCTTAGTTATATTCATCCGTTTTAATTTATTTGTCCTATTTTATTTGTTAGTCCGATAAAAAAAAAACATTTTTTTTCTTAAACATACATGTTTATAGACACAAGATTAAGAAACATTTCAATACTTCAACATGTCTTTAGTTAAAGATTCGAAGATTCAAAAATGTTTTTTACTTTTATGAACTTCGTAACAAGTCAAAACTCGACAATTAGGGAGTAAAAAAATATTACACCTCCATTCTAATTTATATACTATATACTTTAGTACCAAACAATGGTGTGACAGAGAGGTAAGTATTAGTTCCTTCATCCTTAATTAGAGGTCTCGGGCTCTCGGGTTCGAGTCCCCTATTTATGAAATCGTCTTTGTTAAGGAACGTTTTACCCCCAATATGGACTTCCGGCACGAATCTGTATTTAGTCAGACTCCAATGTGAGTATGCAGTCATCTTTGTTAGAAAACATTTTACCTCTCAAAGTGAACTTCTGGCACAATTTCATCAGACTCTAATATAACTACTGAACACTGTGGACTTCCGATACGATTTAATCAGACTCTAGTTAAGTACTAAACACCAGATGAAAAAATTAAAAAAAATTACCAAAATAAACATGACAAATATACTTCAAGAACACTTCAACGGAGTGGTTTTCTCCTAAAACCCACAAAGAAAAGGACATAAGTATTAGAAAAAGAAGAAAAATGACAAGAACTTTCGACTACTTTTAAAATATTAAATTTCATCCACAATTTAGCGAACAGAAATCCCACGGGATTTCTCGTATGCTGCCCCACACGCATTATACATCGACAAGATATTTATATACTCCCACTAATTTTAGTTTGGCACAAATAAATTTAATTAGCGTATGATCATAAATTTTTAAATATTTTTAAAAATTAATGTTGGATGAAGTTTTTATTAAAGTTTCAGAATGTGTTTGATTATAATTTCTTTTAAAATAACAACAATAATAGTAACTAAGTATTTTTCTAACATAATTTTTCATATATCACGAATGATCATGGCGAAAATGTATCTCGAGATCAAATAACCAAAAAGAATATAAAGGAATCAATTAGGGTCATAAATATATGATAATATTTTTTACTTATATAAGAATATAAGAATATATATTTAAAAATTACTTATTTTCGATAAAATTTTCTTGTCCAATCAAACACACCTTAAAAAAATCAATAAAACCATAAGTAAAATTTTAAAAAAAGTAATATACACACAAAACCTTATACCTTATTACCTCGCAGCCATGCCAGACACACCCTAAGGCCTAAAGCATATAAATTTCAAATTTTAAAACTTGTTAAAAGATTTACACTTAACCCATTTCTTTTAATATAAGTGACTTGGTTATTGACTTGTTCTTAAGGAGTCGTTTGGTTAGAAGCAACTTATTTCAAATAATTATTTTGAAATAAGTTACTATATCTAATACCTCATTATATCATCACTATGTTAATAATTTAATAACTATCTAATACCCTCCAATTCAACACATAATAAAATAATTATCACATTTTATACGTCACATCAAACGACTCGTTAGTGAATTTCATACCTTAATCAGCTTCCTACTAATTCCTCCCCTTTTCTATGCCGTGTATTTCGTCAAACTCTTTGACTCAATAGTCACAAAAACGTGGGAATTTCTAAATTCAAATAATACTTTTTTTTTTCCTCACATATATATAAATCACCCATTCACACACATTTCTTCAAAAAAATAAACCCCCAAAACAAAAAACAAAAAAAATTCTCTCAATTGAAACTCATTGAACAATTTGGGTGAACTTTTTCCTAACAATTTTCTATGGGAAATTTTACATCATGCCCAATTTTACCGTCAATTAAGAATTCGAAAGCGTCGAGAGTTGTTCTCCCCGGAGGAGAAATCAGGCAATTTCGAGAGCCGATTAAAGCAGCAGAAATCATGATGGAGTATCCAAGTAATTTTTTAGTGGATTCGAGTTCGTTGAATATCGGACGGAGATTTTCAGCTTTATCAGCCGATGAAGATTTGGAATTCGGTAATGTTTATATTGTGTTTCCGATGAAGAGAGTCAATTCGGTTGTGACGGCGACTGATATGACAGTGATTTTACTAGCGGCTAATTCTGCTGCGAAGAGAATTTCCGGCGGAAATGGTAGGATTTCGCCGGCGGATTCGCCGGCGCCGGAAAATAATGTCGCCGGAGAACAGGATTCAGGTGAGGTTGAGGTGTTTCCGGTGGGGAGAGAAATGAAGTATAGGTTGGCGTGTAGATCGAGGAAACCTTCGTTGGCTACGATTATGGAAGAACCTATTTCTTTTAGATGAGAAATTTAATTTTAAGAAAAAAATAGTTTTTTTTTTTTTTTTTTAGAGATTTTTAGTGTGAAAAGAAAAATGAAATTTTACATTATATGTATACACCTTTTTTTAATTATTAAAAAAATTGTGTGCTCATTTTTTGGGAATATAGGGATTACGGTTTGAATGTTGATATAGTCGATCTTAATTAACATGTATTCTTATGTGCATGAATATTTATTATTATGGCATAAGTTTATTGTTTCGATTACCACATGATTATTAGCAAAGTAAATTTTGAATCAATTGAAAGCTTCTTGAAATCTCTAATCTTTGTCAATAACAGGATAAGTACTTTTAAAATCTTGTTTGTTCGTCAATAAATCCTCCTCTAACAACATGTAACGAATTGTGAAAGAGGAAGAATGGTAGTGAAAATCGATCTTATAGTATGGAAGCTCTTATTGATACGACTAAAGATGGATTAATAATGTAAAATTATAATATATGTATTTTTTATTATTATATATTTTAGTCTTAAATTTTAAATCCGCCTCTTTACCTTCGAGACTGAGACTTGGTATATTAATTTTTCGAGAAGCAGTAGAATATTCAATATTAGGTTGGTATTAGAAGAACACTTCCTTTGACCTTAAAATATAGTACTTGATATTTTATGTAGTATCTTTGTCTTGTGGTTGTGGGACTGATGACTAGGTATCAAGCAGAGATTTAATACGAGAACTTTTATCATCGCTAAAAAATGTGATGTCGTTAGATGAGATTTTTTTTTTTATAAAGGTTTTAGGTTTTAGGTTTGTATATGAAAAAATCATTGTTAAGGAGCGTTATTTTCTGAATGGAGTCCTATCTGACGTAAATTCAGATTAGTTGAACTTTAATGCGGGTATTGGGTGAGAAAAAAAGAAAAGGTCACTTATCATCATATTCTTTTTGCTTTATTTTGTGTGGCATATTTTGATTTGGCATGGTGGTTAAGAAAAAAAAAAGAGTTTGTTTTTTAAAAATTTATGGTTTAAAACAATTCTTAGATATTTGTGTGATCCTAAATTTTTTCATTAAGAATAGTTCTAAAAAAGAATTAATTATAGTTATAATAAAATGATATTTTTTGAAACGTCTAAAAAGAAAAAAATAATATCACATGGGACGGAGAAAGTATTATTTTTGGTAAACATTCTTTTTGGAGTTGTGACAGAAACCTTATACGATATGATCACATTCAAATTTGAATTGGTTTTAGATATTATAGAACTACAATATTTTTCTTCCTATAGCTCTTTAAATAAATTGAAATTGAGAAACATTCAAGTTTGATATTAAATAGCTACATTACTGTATTTTCTGTAATAAAAAGTTATTTAAAGAGAGAAAAATAATTTTATTAGATCTAAAAAATTATAAAAGAACAAACAAAGGATGTGGTTGGTACGGAGGAAAATATTTCCTTAAAATGTTTTTTAATTTTTTTCATGTTCGATTTGATAAAAAAAAATTTAAAAATATTTTTTTTCTAGGAAAACAGATTCCTTAAATATGACTTTCAGGACAAAAGTAGGGAAAACAAATTCAACAAGTGACATTCTACATTGATTGTGTGTACTTCTGATCACCATCTAAAGCACCTTATCTTCACTCACACTCTCGAGCCTTCATCACTACCACCTACACCTCTACGCTCTACTCCCACCTCCTATGTGTCTAAAATATGTATAGATATTTTTATATTTTTCGTTTACGTGTTGAACATAAAAAAATATGTAAGAAACCTTACTTACATTCCTGAAAAATATCTCTTTCATATCGAACACACTCAAAGAATAAAACTTGATAATAATTGAACAATTTGAGTTATGACCTGCTTTTTAGATTCTTCATCCAAGTCCAACTCTTTTGAATGAGTCAATAACCCATTCATTTATTAAAACAACTTAGCTCTCTACCCCACAAAAATAAGATAAAGTCTACGCTGTAATTTCCTATCCTTCCGCACTCCACTTATAAAATTACACTTATATATTATTTCTATATTTTAATCAATTTAAATTCAGTCAAACTTTTTCAATTATACACCGCTAATCTTATCATTGATTAGAACATGACAAAAATCAATGTTTGTTAGTTGCGTGATGTATCAAAAATGTTGTGAGTTATTTCTTCACTAATTATTATCTCACCTTTCTTCTAAATAAAATAAACTTTAGAAGAGGATATGATGTAAATATATTCTATTTTAGGACTATGGGCTATGGGAGAAAGTATAACAAACCAAAACAACCTACAAATGTACGTATATGTTATAGTTTGTTATTTAACTCAAGCCTTTCTTCTTCTTTTTTCTTTATAACAAGATTATATTATATATATAGTTAAGGGGTTACAAAAGGTTCATTAACCCTATATGGGTCAGTAGTTACAACAAGATTTTCGAAACGAGCTAACTTATTACAAGTAGTAAGCTTAACTAGTCTAGTGGAAGTTACTCCGTCCTTGTCTTTAGCAAGCAGACTTTTGACAATATTCGGAGGAGATTGAAGGATGGTAGCCCTGTTATATCTTGTTAGCTTAGAACCTTGCTTAATTATAGCTAAATTATAGTATAAAGTCAATAATTAAGAGTGACAATTAAACTTTAGTTGGTAAAAGAATCATTTTTAGTGGCAATTAATTAGTATGCGTCCAATAATAAGATCGAAAATGTCTTGATCGATGAGAAATAGACCAAGTCACATGTCAAAAAATGAATAGACTAGTCTCTTTTTATATCGACTTGATCTAATTTTTAAAAAAAGGGTAAGTGAGTACTTGTCTGATTTTGAGAAATTCACTATTTGGTTTGGTCCATGTTCCACACTTCCATTACCTTCATTTTTTTGTGGTCGATTTAGGACAGATGGTGTTAATCATAAAAGTATTCGTTTTTACACTTCGTAAATAGATATTGTAATTACTATAACATTTTTATCTACACAAACTTTGCAATATCTCATAATTTATTTAAATAAACAATTATAATATATTATAGGGTATTATATGATTGAATTTAATTACTTTGTTAATATTAATATCTTATAGTATAAAGCTATTTTTTATCCAATTTTTAAAGCTCAAAAGAAAACACTAGGAAAGAAAGAAATTCCAAATAAAGTCCAAAGACCAATTAATTGGATCACCCCAAATAAACCAAATAAGCCTACATAGTCATTTTAATTCGAGCCCAAATAAGCAGCCCTCATACATAACATATTTTCGCTTCAATTTTTCAAAAATGTTGTCTGCGTTCATATTTGATCCTTTAAAAATTACTAGTTCTTTCAAAAATATATACTCTCTATGTCTCATATTAGATGATCTTCTTACTATAAATATTAGTCTCATATTATTTGATCACTTATCAAATCAATATAGAATTAATTAAATTTTACCCCCATAATTAATATAACTTTCGAAAATTTAAGCAAATTTTGAAAATCTGATAATTTCTTTTTTCAAGAGGATAATTAATATGAACAAAGGAAAAAATAGTAAAGTTGATCAATCTATTAATGATTTCTTAATCTCCGTGTAAAATAAAAAGTGCATATCTAATATGAAACAAAAGGAATAGTTTTTCTAGAAATCTGACCCATATTAAGTATTTCTTAAAAGTTCGAACAACATAGATCAACGTCTAGCGATATGAAGTATGAGGGAAACAAGAAACATGCAAGAATAACCACTTAGGAAAACAAATCCTATGTTGATGCTAGCTAAACCTAGTAGCTCAATCAATTCCAATATTAAAGAATGTTTCTTGTTTTTGTCATGGTACTCCCATAAATATTTCCAACCATTTTCATGTTTGTAAATTGTGTTGATCAACTTGTCCTTCTTCCTTAGTACATCTATTCTTTGTCGTAGAGTATTTAAACTTGAATCAACAATACTATAAGATGAATTCCCTGCAAAATATTAGAAAATAATTAAGAGACAAAATTTGTCCTCTCTAATTAATTCATTTTCTTATTCCATTTTCTAGCATACTTTATGAAAAAATAAAATCTTGAAAAAAGAGACAAATCTAGGAGAGTTCTGTTGATTCAACTGAACTCGAATATTTTTGTAATTTCTTTTATTACATTAGGAGAAAGAGAGGGTAGATAGAGATGCTACGTTATTGATGAGGTTTGATTAATCCACCATTTAACGATAGAAGGAAGATAGGGTAAACCTCACTTTTTAGGGTTGAACTATATATTTACTCATTTTTGTATCTATATATATAGACTTTAAACTTTGGATTCGCTCCTCTCGTATGACTTCAAGAGCATAACAAACAATATGAAACAAAGTGAAAACAAATTGAGTATGAAAAAGTTGATGATTATTGATGTAAATAATTTACAAAGAAATTAAAAGCTAAAATTAATATTGAAATGGTGGAATTAATATATTAATTACCTTCATGACCACGAAAACTTCGAGACATTATAATTTGATAATTTTGTAACTTAGGCATACGCAATTTTCTTAAGGAACAAAAGAGAGGTGTTGGAGAGGCAGCCATATTTTATAAAGAATTTTGTAACTAAATATTTGTTTAGTGACACTCATATATATAGAGAACATCATAAGATATTTTATTGCTAGATATTTATCTTGTGGAAATAGAACCTCTAAATTAAATAATAATAAACCTAATACTTTTGGCCAAATTAATAGCTTGAAAATTTTAATACTTTATACAACTTTTGACAAAGAATATTACATCATTACATATTTAAGTAACTAAAAACAATTTTCATTAAATTAAAAGATCTCCACGTATTTGTTTTCTATTGGACAAAAAAATTAATTTTATAAGGATGAAAGTTTGTTAATGATATATTAGCTGACTTTAATTTTTAATTACTGAAAGATAAATGACTCTTGAATTTTTTTTGAATTTAAATTATTTTTATATTTTTTTGGATATTTTGTCAGTTAAAATCAAATATCAAATGTTAATATAGGTGTATAACAAGTTATACCTATATCAGTAAAAAATATCGAAACTAATACTCCCTCCGTCTCATTTTATGTGAGGTAGTTTGACTCGGCACAGAGTTTAAGAAAGAAAGGAAGATTTTTAAAACTTGTGGTTCAAAATGAATGATAGAAATTTGTGTTATTTTGTAAATCATTTCATTAAAGGTAAAATAGATAATTTATAGTTAAATTGTTACTTAATATAGAAATGTGTCATTCTTTTTGGAACTGACTAAAAAGAAAAGTAAGACACATAAATTGGGATAGAGGGAGTATTATTTTTTGTATTTTATAGAAATCTCTTGAGAATACTGACAATAAATTAAAATAAATTTACAACCGACCACAAAATGGATTGATCATTTTTCTATAAATTCAAGGCCACGTGGATACACCAAATTGACATGAAAATTAATCTCAATTTATTCAACTTCTAATTTTTGGATTACAAAACTTACCACCTGTATTATGTACTATTCACGTTTATGTATAAATAATTTAAAAAGTTTGAGACACAATTAATTAATCAAAAAAGTGATCCTCCTATTTTTCTTGAAAAAATAACTATTATTAGTTCAAACTTCAAAGACATCTATATTCAACACCTCACCCCAATAGAATAAAAGGGGAAACAAAAGCTACTCTTTTTTATTAAAAAAATATACTCATATGATAGAGAGATTAAAAGTAATTAGCAAAACAATTACGGAAACAAATGAGAGAATTAGTTGTCATGCCATTAATTCATTTGATAGGAAATTGACATCTCTTAACTACTTTATTGAGATCCAATTAATTCAAATTTATTTTAAAAAGACAGAAAAAGAGCAGATATAATAAAGAGATTCAATGTTTTTTCACTCAAAAACCATTTTCTAGAGAAAATTATTTTTCATATATACGGTTAAAACTATTATTTATGTATGTTTATATCATTTTAAAAAAAATGGAGGTAGGGAAAGGAGAAACGGGAAGGAGATTACAATGTGGGGAACCAAATCCTTATCAACAAGGTGAGAGTTCAGATAGCCAATCAACTTAGCTATCAAAATTTCTCGTATGTTTACATCATAAATATTGAATTTCTTTAATTAATTCATGTGTTTTATATTTTTTTATATTTATATCTCTGTAGTGAGTATCTTGATTTTGCCACACTGATAAAAAAGAAGAAGTTAACTTTGAGAGTGAAGTGCTCTCTAAAATAAACAATTCATTCCTATTTAAACGTAAAATTTATAATTAAAAACGTAGAAATATTTATCACTTTATCACAATTTTAACGACAATGGTAACCTCTATAGTTTTCTACCATATTAATGTGTTTGTGCCATGCAAGCAAAAAATTGCATGTAGAAAATTCGAAAAAAGTAAAAAAAGTGCACGTTAAAAGATTTGTAATGTCTGATTACTATTTTCTAAAATATGTTAATTACTATTTGGTTTGGTCCATGTTCCACACTTCCATTACCTTATTTTTTTTGTGGTCGATTTAGGACAGATCGTGTTAATCATAAAAGTATTCATTTTTACACTTTGTAAATAGATATTGTAATTACAATACCATTTTTATCTAAACAAACTTTACAATATCTCATAATTTATTTTGAATAAACAATTGTAATATATCTTGAGAATACTGACAATAAATTAAAATAAATTTACAACGGACCACAAATGAATTGATCATTTTTCTATAAATTCAAGGCCACATGGATACACCAAATTGACATGAAAATTAATCTCAATTTATTCAACTTCTAATTTTTGGATAACAAAACTTACCACCTGTATAATGTACTTATCACATTTATGTATAAATAATTAAATAAAGTTGAGACACAATAAATTAATCAAAAAAGTGACCCTCCTATTTTTCTTGAATAATTAACTATTAGCAGTTCAAACTTCAAAGACATCTATATTCGACACCTCACCCCAATAGAATAAAAGGGGAAGCAAAATGAGAGAATTAGTTGTCATGCCATTAATTCATTTATACCCCTTCTCTCCGTTCCTAATTACTGGTTCATTTTGACAAATCAAAAAAAAATAAATTATTTTTACCTATTATACCCTCAATTAATTACTTTAAAAAAAGGTAGAACTTTTTTAAAATCTTAAGTTTTTAATTCACTCACTTCATAATTAATAGGGGTAAAATGGTAAACTTTATGTCAATAATTATTTTCTTAATAGATATATCCATTCAAAAGTTGACAAGTAATTATAGATAGAGAGAATATAATAGAGAGGTTAAAAGTAATTAGCAAAACAATCACGGAAACAAATGAGAGAATTAGGTGCCATGCCATCAATTCATTTGATAGGAAGTTGACATCTCTTAATTTCTTTATTTTCCCTCCTGAGTTAATGAGATCCGATTAATTTAAATTCATTTTAGAAAGAGAAAAAGGGTGGATATAAAGAGATTCAATGGTATTCACTGAAATCCCGTTTCCTAGAGAAATTTATTTCTCATAAATATGATTAAACTATTATTTACGTATGTTTATTTTTTTAGATAAGGTAGGGAAAGAGGAAACGGAAAGGAGATTACAATGTGGGAATCAAATCCTCACCAATAAGGTGAAAGTTCAGATAGCCAATCAATTTAGCTACTTCCTCTGTCCCTAATTACTTGTCCACTTTTCTTTTTATAGTTGTCCCTAATTACTTGTCCATTTTGACAAATCAAGAAAGGACAATTTTGTTTTACCTATTATACCTTCAATTAAATGATTAATTACTTTGAAAAATGTAGAACTTTTCATCCACTTCATAATTAATAGGGGTAAAATGGTAAACTCACTATGTCATTAATTATTTTCTTAATAGGTGTGTCAATTCAAAAGTGAACAAGTAATTAGAGACAGAGGGAGTATCAAAGTTTTTCGTATGTTTATATCATAAATATTAAATTTCTTTAATTAATTTGTGTGTTTATTAATTTTTTTTATATTTATATCTCTTTTGTGAGTATCTTGATTTAATGATTTTGCCGCACTGATTAAAAAAAAGTTAACTTTGAGAGTAAAGTACTCTCTAAAATAAACAATTCATCCTTATTTAAACACATAATTATCTACAGTTAAAAACATATAAATATTTATCAATTCATCGCAATTTTAACGAAAATGGTGACATCTGTAGTCTTTTACAACATTGATATGTTTGTGCCATGTGCCATGTGCCATGCAAGCAAAAAAGTGCACGTAGAAAAAACGAAAAAAGCAAAAAAAAAGTGCACGTAAAAGATTTGTAATGTCTGATTACGTTTTTTAATATATTAATTACTAGTTGGTGTAAATTATATGTTTTTAATTAGTTTGGCATAAAAGGGATTCGACAAAATCATGTTGTATAAATAGGTGTGACAACTGACAAGTGTCATATTATCAATTGTAGCGTATAAGAATCATTCATTTCAGTATTATTTATTTGGGATCTCTATTCAAATAGTCGATCAAATTTACAACAGTATAATAAAACAAAATAAATAAAAAATAGGCATAATGAAATTGAATATGTTATGAGTAGGGGTGTGCATCGGTCGGTTCGATTCGGTTTTATGTATTATTGGTTCGGTTTATTGATTTTTGGTTTTTAAATACGCTAAACCAATAACGAACCAATAAGATATTTTTTTATCGGTTTTGGTCCTTAACGGTTTGGTTTTCGGTTTAACCAATAAGAAAATGCCTATAAAACAAATATACGACTTCTCTAATAAATTTGACACGACAAGACAATAATGTAACTTTACAAAAGCTCATAAAATAGAAATAATAACAAATATGAAAAGTACTATACATGTGTAACACAAAGAGAAATCAAGAGGAATATGGTTCTTACTTTAGATTTTGACGATTTGTATAAAGTAAAGTTGTGAACTCAAAGTCACAGCAAAATATGAATTGATGGCTAAATGACAAAGACATAACTATTAAGATATTGAGATTAATATTTACTAATATGTATGTATATGTAGAAGTAGTAAATTGCTATAGTCTTAACTCTTAATGGGTTATTGGTTTATCCAATAACCCAATATTGAAAACCAATACCGAATCGATAACCCGATAATTTTTTTTTATAAAACCATTAAGAAACCGTTAACCCAATAACCCAATAACAATAAACCAATAATATTTTTTTCGGTTCGGTTTATCGGTCAGTTTGGTTTTTGCACACCCCTAGTTATGAGTTTATGATTTCGTCAATTTTCTGAAGAGAATTGTAAATCTTCCTCCTAAAGTATATAAAATCGAACTGAAAATCGAATATCAAACTTTTTTATTAGTAGTAATGTTGCTTTTAATAAAAAAAATATATATTGTGTTAACTTTTTTTTTCTCATTTTTGATTGTGGAAACTAACAGGTGGTATACAAAGAAAATCCATTCGAATAAGTTAGGCAAATATAAAGTGAAATTTTGTTAATAGAATATTAAAAAGCTTCACATGACATGTAATTAGCTACCTGTTAATGTTATGGCAGGTGTAAAAAGTAATTTTAAAAAAATAATATTTTTTGGCTTAAGAAGATAGGAGAACATTTAATATATTTTAATTAGTCGATACAAGATAAAATTATTCTCCTCAAAAACTTGAGTCATCAATATAATAATCATACACAAATGAATATATGAAAGTAGTACGTAGTATTATTTTTCGATAAAATATGTTCAACTAACTAAGAATGGAATATATTTTTTTTGTTTGCCATTGTAATGGAATATCTTTGTAGAAATCTCAATGAATTGACTAGGAAGAAAGAATTTAAATATCGGGAAAAGACTTAAATATGTCATTGAATTTTGAGAAAAAAATTTATTTATATCATCTGTTAAAAATTTGGTTTATCTATGCTAATTTTGTTTGACAAAAAAGTTCATGCATGTCATTATTTGTTAACTGGAAATAGTTTCGATTTTGTAATACCATTTTTTACAAGTGGTCAATTATGATTCAGCCACATCATTAATTAACTATTTTTTAAAATGGTAAAAGACTCAAATATGTCATTGAACTTTGAGAAAGGCTCATCTATGTCATCCGTTAAAAATTTGGCTCATCTATGCCATTTCAATTAACATATAATTGCATGGTTGAGCCTTTTCTCAAATAGAAATGAGTTAGATAAGCTAAACTTTTAGCATATAACATAAATACGAGCTTTTTAAAAAAAATTCGATGACATATTTAAGTTTTTTCACTTAAATATATCATATTTCAGGGTGTCCCAAAATGAGAATCAAACATTTTAGCTTTGCTGATAATTTACTACTATTTGCCTGAGGTGATATGAATTATGTTGAACTTACTTTAAACTAAATTGTCAAAAACGTAGTGTTTATTTTGGGGGAGTAAGGGAACAGAAAAAATATAGTAATTTTGAATATCTAGGGGTACATTGACAATCTCTTAATATCAGGGGCGGATCTAGGGACGAGATGGTATATTCATCAGAGCTCCCTCGACAAAAAATTATATTGTATTATATAGGATAGAGATTTTTTGTGTTTATGCATATATATAAATTTTGAATTTCTTGAACAATATGCAAAGGGTCAATTAGCTTAGTTGTCTAGGAAATTCAAAACGCACCTATGAATGAAAATTTTAAATCTGTCACTGCTTCTTATCATGGGATAAGATGTGTTTATCAATAACTGTAGGGGGTCTTCAATTGATAAACAAGAGATTATGGAACAAGTGGCTAATAAACGAGATAAACTATTAGTTGAGTGAGCATCTGAGAAATCAACTCGATCGGACCAATTGGAAGATTCTAGCAAAGACTTCTATTTTGGTCTAGCATATGTTGAGTATTAGTTTAACAAATGTACTTTACATCAGCACCATATATGTATTTATCAATGTTGTGAATAAGAATATATGCGTGTATATATAGTATATGATATGATTAAAGCTAATCTCCTGAAGATAAATTCTCCAAAACATGTGATAATTATATTATATGTTAGACATTTTTGTGGATGATGGAAAGATTCTCTTTTACAAATTTGAACTTGTTAATAAACAGAACATAACTATTTGGACCCTTAGAAGGACACGTCGTGTTGATTACAGTTAGACATTTCTATAACAGTCATCCACAATAAAAAGGCCAACTTTTTTTTTTGAAACCAACTTTTCATGTTATGTTATAGTATATGTTTGCTATAAGAGTCAAACAATATCCAGACAAATGACGTCATTATAGAAAGATTTGACGGTATAAAGAGCCATATTGGATATACACTTTTGGCATTATGTAACCTTCTTATGTATGAGATGGGCTGAAAGTAACAGGAAGTGTAGGCTGCACATTCTTTTCTGTTGTTGGAGAATTCTTCAAATTCTCTTTGTCTTTGCTTTTACCCCATAGAAGAATATACAAGCCAATAATAACCAAAATGGACCCCAAAATGCTGTTAAAGCAACAAAAAAAGAAGAAGATATTTTAGTGGAGTACTAGTATCAAGGGAAAAGACTCAAATATATCATCGAACTTTGAGAAAAGACTTATTGATGTCATCCGTTAAAAGTTTGACTCATCTATGCCATTTTCGTTAAAGAAAAAGCTCATTCATGCCAAAGTTGTTTGATGACATATTTGAGTCTTTTGTCTGTTTAGAAGATAATATTTTAAAGTTAAGCATCTACTCCCTCGGTTTCAATTTACTTGACATAGTCTAAAAGATTGGCTTGGAGTAACAATAAAGTTATCTCCTGTAACCTATAGGTCATGGGTTCATGGGTTCGCATCGTGGAAGTAGTCATTAAATATGCTTGCATTAGGATAGGTACGGCCATTCACCAAACCCTGCATGAATGTGGGATATTTTGTTCTACCGGTTCCCTGACTTGACATGAAGTTTATTTAAGAAAAAAAAAAGAGTTTTGAAATTTATGATTTTATATATGTGAGGTTATAAGTCCTTCAAAACTTGTGGTTTTATACCTTTCACATCACTTGTGTGGCTACCTAAACTTCTTTTTAAGGGTAATACGAAAAATTAAAGTTATATTATTTTCAAATTTTAGAAATGTGTCATTCATTTTAGAATGGTCAGCTGTGAAAATAGTATCACATAAACTAAAATAAAGCCTGTTCTTTTTTTGTTTTCCCTTTTCTTGATTCTTATTCCATTTTTTGGTAAAAAAAAAAATTTGTTAAAGAAAAGTAGTTCCCACCTTCCAAGGTGAATTTGTTCATGAAGTATGGAGATGTCAATCACAGCAGCAAATATTTGAATCAATGGACTAAATGCAGAGGTGAATACTGCACCCTTTTGCTTTACACACCATGACATGACCACATAGCATAAACCTGATCCCACCATTCCCTGTATACACACACATAATAAACATTACTATGGTTATAATGGATTACAGTTAGACCTTTCTATAACAGTCATTCGTTATAACAATATTTCACTATAACACTCATGTTTCCTATGGAACCGATCATGGTTATAATGGATTACAGTCAGACCTTTCTATAACAGTCATTCGTTATAACAATATTTCACTATAACACTCAAGTTTCCTATGGAACCGATCATGATTATAATCGATTACAGTCAGACTTTTCTATAACAGTCATTCGTTAGAACAATATTTCACTATAACACTCATGTTTCCTATGGAACTGATCTTTCATGTTATGTCATATTATATGTTTTGTATAATGATATTTCGCTATAGCAGTCAAAAAACATAAGGACAAACAATGTTGTTATAGAGAGGTTTAACTGTATAATACTCTCTCTGTTTCAATTTGTTTGTCTGATTTTGACTGGACATGAAGTTTACGAATGGAAGGAGTAAGGCATTACTCACAGCATATATGACAGTTGAGATCTCTAAAGTTCCTTTGAGAAACCATGTGGTTGTGTTTCTATCAATAACCAAGCTCAAGATTGCAGATTGAATGGCTCCAAAAAATGACATTATTGCTGTGCTTGAATACTGATAAGGATAGTCCTTCCCAATCCTAGCTTGTATAAGAAACCACGAAGACCACACGACGCTCCCCGCGAATAGAAATGATGAACCAACAATCCAACTCTTTATATTGTGGTTCACTTCAACTTCTGGTGCTGATTGATTCATCAATGGCATTCCTTTGTATAGAGTAAGTATTAAGGCTCCTCCAAGACAACATAAGGTTCCTAATGCCTTAGCTCTCCCACTTTTGCACTTCATATTTATGTTCTCTTGCCTGCAAGATCATTCATGTATATGGATATGATCATTATAATTATTTTGAGTCGTCAAAAGTTAAACCAATAGCCCCAATACGTTGTTAGTACAACAATTTGATGGCGTTGATTTCTCATATGGTGATTCCAGTTTTCTTCAACAAAGAAGTGACTTTCTGAGATAATAACTATTAGCTGAATGACCATCTGAGAATCAATCGAGTGGTGCTTACCTGAGTAGCAATGACATGATGAATGTGTTGATAGGAACCATATTGATGAACGCGCAACTAAATGTTGTTGAGGTATACTTGAGTCCAATTAGGAAGAAATATTGAGTGAGCGTACCCCTGAAAACATTTTTCGTCATGATTGCTTTACTAAATGTGATGAAGATACTTTAGCATATAGAATGAGAAGAAAAGTACTCACCCCAAAAGCGCGCTGAAAAACAGAGAACACACAACACGACCTGTCAAATTCGATATAAAATTCCTGCAAAAAGGCAAACTAACTAACATCTTAAAATGTCATACATACCTGATATGGAAACTAAACTGTTCTAATCAGTACATGATGTGCAAAAAAATGCCAATACCTTTCTAGGAAACACGCGATGGGAGTTAAGAAAATCGTAGAAATTGAAAACCTATACGTACTTATCACCAATTGATTCATTCCTCTATTGAGTACTTTTTTGAACAGAGCATTTACAACAGCCAGAGCAAATTCAACAACAATCATTGCAGATACCGCCTTCCATTTCTCAAAGAAACTCATTTCTAATTTTACTGAGGGAATGAAACTAGCACTATCTATATTTCCAGTATGTTAGCTTGCTTGCTCGCTCGCCTTAGAGCCACATTTGGTGCATAGACACACACCAAACTTCAGCATATATATAGTAAACACATGAGTCCAAAGCCTAAAGAAAAATTCCAAAGGGGTACATCAGTTTCTTTTTTAACTAAAAGGGCAAAATCGCTACGTCAGTAGCGATTTTATTTTCACGCAATTAAGTTCGATAAAAGCTCAAAATCGCTGACCTACCAGCGATTTTGTCCAATTTTTTTTCCTTTTTTTAAAAAGAAAATTGCTGCCCATGCAGCGTTTTTGGCGAATTTTTTTTTTAAAAAAAATAAAAAATCACTGCGACTGCAGCGTTTTGCAACGATTTTAGTGATTTTTTTAAAAAAAATTTGGAAAATCGCTGGCAATTTTAGTGGAAACTTTTTTTTTAAAATAAAATAAAATAAGGCAGCTATTTTAGTAAACTAATTTATTTATTTTTAAAATATCGCTGCCAATTTTTTAAAAAAATCGTATTAAATGTTGGTGAATTTTTTTTAAAAAAATAATTAAAATCGTTTTAATAAAAAAAAAAAATTGAAAATTGCAGCGTTTTTTTTATATGCAATATTTTTATATTATTTTTTTCACTAAAATCGCTGCCCAGGCTGCGTTTTTCAATAATTTTTTTTTGTTTTTATAAAAACGCTGCAATTGCAGCTATTTTAATTATTTTTTTAAAAAAATTCACCAACATTTAAAACGATTTTTAAAAAAATAACTGGCAGCGATATTTAAAAAAAAATTAGTTTACTAAAATAGCTGCCTTGATTTTTATTTTTATTTTTTAAAAGTTTCCACCTGCCGATTTTCCAAAAAAAATATTTCTTTTCACTAAAATCGCTGCCTAGGCAGTAATTTTCAAAAAAAAAACGCTACAGTCGCAACGATTTTAATTCTTTTAAAAAGAAAATTTGCCTAAAACACTGCATGGGCAGCAATTTTCTTTTAACGGACTTAATGGCGTGAAAACAAAATCGCCCCTTTGAAATTTTTGGTAACTTTTTTTTCCTTTAGGTTTCGGACACGTAAAAACATCCTGAAACAGAGTGAATATAAGATATGATTCTCATAGGCTCATACATCACATCATTATGTTATTTTTATGTCGAGGCCAATATTTCCATGTTTATAATGTTCTGTAAGCCACTTTCAACTACTATTTAATTAAATCATTCGCGTTGGAGAATGCTCGAATCGCGTTGTTTGTTAATATTCTATGCATAATCAGCTAATGACCTTAGAAATTATATGCAAATACAACATTAAGCATCTTATCCTTCTACTTTTGGAAACAAACACTACAAGAAAAGTGCGAATTACATGGGAATTTTCCTAGGGATTAGTATGAAAATTTGCAGGAAAATAAGTTTCTTGCGGATTTTCATACTAATCCCTAGGAAAATCCCCATGTAATTCACAGTTTTCCTGTAGTGAAAGAACTAGTTTCTTTGCTTTCATGTATTAATAAGTAATAAATTTAGAAAGTGGGAGAAGAACAATGTGTCTAATCTATTGGATTAATATTGGCATCAAGTTACGATCTAATTACTAACACATAAAAGTTAACAAGATCAAGATTTGGCATAGGACATGTTCCATTTTCCATGTTGTTTGATGGTACAAGACTGGCTAGAGTCACATCATTTACTTTTTATGTTAGGAGAGAATATGTATGGACGTCAGGGTTCAATCGATGGATGGACGGCTCACTAACCTCATAAATTTGCACGTTTTGTCTTTCAAATTTTGATCTTTTAGCAATTGAGTTTATGCCTAGTAGGACTTAGGTTCCTTAGAAACTTAACTCATGTCCAGACATGAACTGTACTGGTGGGATATTATGATATAAAAATATAAACTTATACCCTGCGAAAACATTACTCTTTTTGTCCCAATTTATATGATACACTTTCTTTTTTAGTCTATTCACATTTTTAGATTTGACAAATATTACTTTTTACCAATGTTGGGTCTACTTATTGGCAAAAAGTTCACAAAGGTATACTCATTTTTGAAAAATTCATTATTTTAATGGTAGTTTGGAATATTGCAAATTTTCCATATTTATTAAACTTGGTGTCTGTACAAACTACATCATATAAATTGAGATGGGAGAAATATTTATTATGAGGGACATAAATTAAAGACTAGCACAAAATAGGGGTCCGGACACTCAAAGGCGGATGCAGTGTTTTAGTTATATATAGTTCATTCAAAACTAGTAATTTTGGCTCAAACTAACCTATGTATATATGTTAAAATTCACTAATCAAATACAAATAATAAATCTTGAGCCTAGTAAACCAAATGAGTTACGGTTGAATTTCGAACTCACTATCCATAATATTGAAATCTTGGATCACCTTTATAGTCACAATCAGGGGCGGAGAGACGGTGGAATCTAGGGGTTCACTATTTTCTATGTCAAACTCATATTCTTTGCCTTTTTCTTTAAAAAAAAAAAAGTTTATTTGATAAAGCGAATAAAGACTTATCTTTCTTCATATTATATGTTAAAACTCAAATTCATCAGCTCTAATTAATGACGGAGGGACCCTAAATATCCTACCACAACCTATATTGTTACTTAATTTGTATTGTCTTTTTTTGTATTTAATTAGTTTTACTTTTTTAAAGTATGCACCACTTTTTTTTTCATATTCTGTTGCCTTTATTTCAACTTTTTTGGTATATAATAAAACAAGTTTGTTCGTCCAACGTTGGATGGAAATGTTATATACTAATTTAGCAAGTCAAACAATTAAATAACAGGAAATCTTTGTCTTCTTTTAATTTTATTTATTTAATTAAACTTAAACATTTCTTTTGGATTAGATAACTCATAAGATAACATCTTTTAATAGCTAATTGCATCTTATTGTTATTTATTACTAATTCCTCCTGTGCAAGAATGAATGGAACTCTCAAGAAAAATAATACCGCGCCCAATTTTAATTTGTTTGATCTATTTTAACTTAATTAGGGAGATAAAGAGGATTTTTAAATTTTGTGATCTTAGACGGATTAAAAAGAAAAAACAAAAAAAAAATACTTATATCTCAAAAAGAGAAACTACGTACTACCCTCTTACTTTCTTGCTCCCTTGTTTTTAATTATTGATGTGTGTTTACTCCTTGAAGTATAATGGTACCAAAGATGAAGAAGCAGTACTTCAGTGAAAACATTACCCAGTTACTTCTTGATACCATTAGTATATCTATACTCTGATGACATCAAGGAGGAACAAACAATGTTTCAGTGAATAGACTGCTCAATTATTGGTATCATTAGAGTATATAGATACCACCAGAGTATATATATGTAAATATATATACTTTGATGGTATCAATGATAAAAAAGCAATGGTTCAATGAATAGAACAAGAAGATAGTCGCGTAAAATATTTAGGTCGTGTGTCCAATAAGAATAAATATATTGAGTTGAGTCCAATTTGAATAAATATTTTTCCTAGTGAGGTCAATTTGTATAGTTCTCCCAAAAGATAAAAGAGAAAATTAAATAAATGGCATAAAACTTTTGAGAAAATTCATTAAATAGGTTAAACAAATTGAATCAAAAGAATATACTGTAATACTTTTCTAGAACCCCAACAATATAAAATTAATTTATTTTATATTATTGAATAATAAAGAAAGAGCAAATAGTCTAGTTGCACCACCTCATGATTCTTGGAGAACTTCTTTTCTTCCACCAATTAGTGATTTGATTACTAATTATGAAAGGACGACATTTACATTTTTAAATAATGTATTGTCAAAATAAACAATGACCAACATAAATTAAATTAATAATGAACAATAATAATAAGTAAACAGAAGTCAAAGATAATATAGTTTTCTGTCATATCATAGTACGGTTGTAGAATTTACACCCACACATTTTAATAAGGAGAATATCTTAGTAAATTAATCTTTAAATTGGTAGCTATAATTATATTATTAAAATTAATTAAAGTAATCAGAGTTCTCTGAGAATCACTAATATATTGAAAGTAGAATGTCTTAGAAGGTGGTGGAAATTAGACTTAAAAGGGAACTATGTCATTCATTCATAAATTGTGTGGTATGGATGCTACAACTAGAGAAACAAGCAGCTTCATTTCCTTAACAATCACTTTACTGACGTACTTCAATATCATATATACTATTATTAATGTGAATTATGAGTTTCCTATCATATATTAAGAAATACATTTCGATACATATATTTCTATCAGATATACTAAAATAGGGAGAAAGGTGAGCAAGATTGGGAAGGAGGCCAGCGGGCTTTTAATTTGTTATGCATCTCAGATACATGCAAATCACACTAGATACATATGAGATACATGTATTTGTATGTATCTGATGTGATTCACATGTATCTGGGATACCAAGTACATAGGAGAGTGGCGAAGGAGATCCGAGAGAGGCGAGCGAGATTTGTTATTTATCTCAGATATATGTGAATCCACTTGGATAAATTGTATCTTGAACAAATTTGACCCCATGTATCCGGAGGTACATGTTTCTTGATGTATCGGAACGTATCTCAATGCACCAAAATTTGATAAGATATGTAATATTGCAAACTAGAGTATATTTAAGTAATTAGCTTCTAAACTAGTGGGATTTACTTGAAATAGTCTCGCTATCTACTTATCCAAAATACAATTATTCCATTTTTCTTCTTATTCATCATTCGAAAATCAAGACAAATTAGGCACTAAAATATACTACTCTATATCCTTTTCATAAATTAATACACTGAATTTATTGTTATTGTTATTATTGTAATTATGCTCGAAACTATATATACAATTATCGTAGCATCTACATTTTAGGTCGTCTCCTCTATTGGATTTGCTTGTCCATTCCATCAAATAATTCAAACATTCTTCTTCATAATTTAACTCGATTACTAAAGAAGACCTCACCCACTAAGTTCATTAGTGTTGCTACAAGCACTCATGAATAAACATCTAAATAATTGTGAATCATATATATGACTAGAGATAAAATCAATATTTAAAGTTTTTAAATTCAAATTTTTTAATTCTTTTAAAATCCTTCATACATAAAAAATGAAATTCTTAAAACCTATACAACTATATTGAATAAAAATTAATAGCTTTAGCTGAACTCGTAAGTTATACTCTAGCTCCGCCCGTATTTAATTAAGAAGACAATGGTATCACCTCATAGAGAAGCTAAATCTCATTTAGTTTTCTGCTGTAGAAGCAGAAGTTTGTGTAGGACCATTTGTAGACACAAAAACCCTATAACCAATGCGCTATGACTATTCATATAGCACTTCGTAGAAATATCAATAAGACATACCACTCAATTAATATCACGAGTTAGTTGAGTAGGTGATCTTTTCAATTAGAGTTTCAGATTTGAAATTTATTTACATGTTTTTTGGGTTGAGTTCGTTTCACAAGACTTATTTAATGCGATTTTTGTGGCTACACTAGAGTGTGATTCACCTATGCGGTTTGTAGACATATACTTTATGTGATTTAGGGGTATATTCCACCGGAGTGGGTTTACCTATGTGGTTTGTGGGTTATATTACACGGAAGTGGTGTTTATCTTGTGGACATCCAGAAGATAATGACAACATATTTTCGTATCAATAAATAAATTTAAAATCTTGCTTCCTCCATTTTATAATATATTTTAAAAGAAGAGTGTCAAGTAAAATGAAGTGAAGATATTTATCTTAAAATTTTAAATATAGAATTTAAATTTAATAATTATAAAAAAAAAAATATTTCTTTTTTAAAAAGGGGTTGACCCGGCTAAGCCCGCATCCCACATAGTAATTGGTTGAACTTGATGTTTTTCGGTCCATCATTAGGTTAGCCCGCCTAGCCCATAAAATCCAAAGCCCGTATGAGTTAGACAGCTCTAGAAGGTTCCAATTTGGGCCAGCTCTAGACAAACTATTGAATTTGGGCCAAGTGAATTTTTGGCCCATGATTAGTTGAAACCTAATGTGCAAGTGCTAATGTCTCATGTATTTATCGGATTTCGTAAGGGAAAATTACGTGTATAATCAAACATATACTAGTTAATTACTTAATTACAATTCGTGACCTATTTTTAGCTATAATTACGAGCCTAACTTTTTTGTTTTGTATAATTCGGAATTTGTATAATATAATTTATATAACTTTTATATAATTCGGAACTTGTATAATATAATTTGTATAACTGTTTACACTTGTGATGTTTGTAATTGTATAAATTCGCTATTTCAAGTTGATACAAAAATAACTGAATTATACAAATGTACCCGCGAATTATACAAACCTGCGAATTATACAAATCCGTGAATTATACAAACGAGGCAGCTTAAATTATAGCTACCACCCATAAATATGCAAACTATAGCTATGCAGCATAATTAAGTTTATTATAGTGGTTATTTGAAAAAAATCCTCTTTTTCTTCTTTTATATTGCGTGATTGATTGTGTGACTTTTATTATGAGTTTCTCATGACAATTAATTTTGATCATCCTTATAGCTACTCTCACAAGAAATTGAACAAGTTTTCCAGAAATTAAATAAGTATAATCTTTACTTAGCTTATATAAAGTTTATAACTCAGTATAATGAGTATAATAATTGTAAAATATGTATATATAACTAATATGTATACTGAGACTATACATTTGGCTACATCGTCAAAAATATTTATAGCCAATTGTTAATATACATGCATATATTATAAACTAATTATACGTACATATGCCAAACTATTAAATTAATTTTCCATTTCTTTTAAGTTAGATTATTATAGACCTAAATACTAACATACTAAAAGGACAATGAAGATCATCAATAATCAACATATTTGGGATGATTAAAATTCCTCCGCATAAAGGTCTCAGGTTTGAGTTTGGAAAAAAAAAAAACTTATTAAACGCCAATTCCATGGAATTGGCCTTGTATTATGCAAATCTAAATTAGTCGGATTTCAATGCAGGTATCTAATATTGAGTGAAACATCAAGAAAATAAGATCACCAATATAATAACATCATTTTTAGCACCAACATGAGTTGTAGTTAGATGATTGAGATTCCTCCACTCTTAATCATAAAAGTCTCATATTCAAACCCCCGAAATGAAAATAATAATCTTAATAGTAATCCCCCAAAATAAATCCTTCAATGCGTGAATATCAGACACCGAGTAAAATATAGAAAATAAAACATCATCTTTGGCATTATGATGACTATACTCCAATGACTCTCAATTTCACCATATGCAACTAAACTAGTTGGTCAACCATACCTAATACAATTTGCCTAAGCTTACCTCACTTTAGCCTCCACACACACACCAAAAAAAACCTAGCTATTATTTCTAATTTTTGGACTTTATAAATTGTTTTGAAAAATCAACTCCGTAACAATATATTCATCCTTTAAAGTAAAATCAAATTCTATGAGATACAATCGAAATTTAGAATATTTCGATAAAGTAATTAATCTTGAACTATTTTCCTCATCAGCACTTATAATCTTATGATATTACGAGAGCACACACAATATGTATTAGTTCAATTTACATCATCCTCCTTTCCTTCTCACATACATGAAAAAGAAGTGTGTGACCAAATAAATTATTAAATAAAAGGAGGAATTAAGCATGATTTTGACTTCATGCATTATATGAGATATTGAGATTACTAATTGGTTTAGGAGGGTTACCAACCAAACCAATGAAAGAGCCATGACTTTAATTTAACATATATTGATTTAATAAAGTTATTTCAACACGTAAAACAAGATTTAGAAATAGTTAGCCAACTAATCAATTGCAACGTACACAAATAGTTTTTTTTGGAAGATAACCAATTAGTCAAATTAAACCCATCACATATATATATATATATATATATATATATATATGAAAATGATATTCAATATATATATTTTACTATTTTTTTGGCATAATCATCTGTATTTAATTTATTGAACTGAATAATTTAGATTTATGTGGCATTTGGCTAAATAACAAACTTCATAATTAAAGACTGCCTAAATTGTTTGTTTATTTTAGGTTTTTCTTTATTGATAATCCTAAAAGAGAGAGAATTTGGTCTTTCTTTCTATTGAGTTCCATATATATATATATCCCAATAAAAATAAATAATTAATGAATAAAATTCCTAATGTTTAGGTTACTAATAAAATTCATATAGTAGATTTTGTAAGTAATTTAATTTGATTATTATATGTGTGGCCCTTAGAAGTGGCACAGTTCATGGAGAAGTAGGGGGACATGGTGGGGTGGGGTTTTTTTCAAATTTGGTTCATTATAAAAATATGGTGGATTACTGTGGAGTAAGCACACACTAAAACAAGAATTATACACTTTAATATTTTTACTATAATTGTGTTCTATATATAAATAAAATACTGTATCCCCAATTCAGTTCCTATTTGCAATTCTTGCTAATAACTTGTTTCTTTCAAAAAGATTTGATTTTTATGAAGAAATTAGAACCCCCACAGAGAGATTTATAAGGTTGAAGATAAATAATCCCTTTCTTGTAAGTCTTTATCTTTTACTCTGCTGATTTTCCTCTCCACTTTGATGTTTGTTTGGTTATAACCTGGTATTTATGTTAAAGATGACTTTTTGGCAAATGGGGTTTGTTCAATTCCCCTCCTTTTTTACTCCTTAATTTATTTTGGTATTGATTCAATGCTTATATAGTTTTGCCTAAAGTTTCTTCAATTTTGTTCTTGCTAGGGTACTTTCTATATTCTTGCTTTTGTCTCCTTTTGGTAATGTTTATTCAGGGATTTTCTTGGGTACTTTCTATGTTGTTGCTGATTTAAGTTATCTCGTACTTCTAAGTTGAACTCTGATGAATGGAATGCCCCACATCCGTGATTGAATGGAATCTTGAGCTTGATTATAAGGCTTGGGCAATCCTCCTCCTTTTGAACTAGTTTTTGGAGTGTGAGTTAGGCTCCGAGACCTAATTTGACAAACTCTGAAGCTATGAATATTTGGTATTCTTGTATGACTTGCCTTTGTTTAGTAGTACTGCTCTTCGTATAGTATGTTAGCTTTTTGATCATTCTTTAGAAACATTTTCTTTTTTGTGTTCTAAGGAAACTTCTGTTATGTTCTAATTTCAGATAGTTCTGTTACAGAACAGATTGTTCAAGGCATAAGTTTGTGTCTTCTTCATATCACCAAAAGGATGGGAGATCACTTTGTGTTTCTGGTTGATCGTTTGCTGACTGAATCAACTTTGGAGGCTGCAATTGAGAGCGGGAATCAGAATCTATTAGCATCATGGACAACTGATGACCCGACAGCTTATTGCTCCTCCCAAAGTGCTGATGCTGTTTTAACTCCAGGAAAAATGGTGGAATGTCGGATATGCCAAGATGAGGATATGGATTCAAATATGGAGGCTCCATGCTCTTGCTGTGGTAGCTTGAAGGTTTGTGGACCCTTGTTTATAAGTATTATCTTTCAGTTAAAGTATGCAAAGATGTTATCAATTGGTGTATTAGTCTTTT
>JAJOOR010010639.1:0-24609 GCA_036250505.1 Solanum acaule | reverse complement strand
CAAGTCCTGTTCTTGGGTTTGATAATAGGGCTGATAAGAATTGACAGTCAGGAACAACATTGCTTCTAGTAGGAGATATAGATTATTACTATGACTTTTGAAATTTTATTTATGCATAAAACTGTAAGCAAAATTTTGTGACCTGAGATTATTAGTTGTGTTATTGTATGCGTCTTCAGGAGGCCCCATTACCTATCGAAGAACCGAGGCTGGGGTAGATAGAGGAAGAGAAGATTTATCGACTGTTTTCGGGCATATATTGAGGTAGTATGGTAAAATATTTGTCTTCAATCTGCGATGATTCTTTGTCTATGGTCAAAGATGAAGTGATTTCCTCTTATTGCATTAGTGATTGAGATACAAGAAAGATCTATCAAAATTGTATCTCTATAATAGAGATAATATATAGCGGTGGATAATTCTTATATATTTACTCGTATAGAATCGTTGTAAGAGTTGTCAATATGGGTTAACCTAGCTCCGCCACTATATGGTTGAAACTCATATTTCTCAAACCTCACAAATCATGCTCCTCTTTTCTTAGATAGACTCCAAAATTTTTAGCCCAATCTTATTAAATCATGGATTAGTCTAAACCGATCCAATGGAGCTAGTCCATATTAACGGCTTTAATTGTTGTGTAAGGTGGGAACTGTTTCAAATGGTCAATAAAAACCACAACTTATATGTTTCCCATACGAACACCTATCTTAACATGGAGAGCCATTACAATTGAATTCACTTCAATTTCCTCAAGTAAATAGACTTCAATGTAGCTGGATCTCCATTTTGTCAACATTAGACCTAATTTTATGGATATTTTATAGTTAATTGTCACTTTTCAATTAAGAGAAATCATAAAATTTCCAGTTGATTTTATTGACTTGAGGGATCAATTATTATTCCATTGGTCCCCCTTTATTACATTGGATGAGAAATATACTTAGATTCCTTCGTTTCAGTTGGTGTGATATTAGTTCATTATGATATATTTTTATATTTAAAAATATGTAATTATAAATTAACTTTCAGTTCTACTGTTATTTTAATACTTTTCACGTAGAAATAATGTTTATTGATCACTTTTTAGCCTATGAGAAATAATACTTAATTTGTACTAGAGACCCTCTCACAACACATCATTTATCAAATGCATAAGTTTTCCTCACATAAATTTTTCAACTCCACCAGTTAGTAAAAGTCAACATGGATAAAGAATGAGTTTCTAGCTTTTAGTTGAATTTATAAAAAATGCCTAACTAGCCAAGTTGCAATTTTGGGAAGATACATGACTGGTAATGACCTTAACCCCCCCCCCCCCCCACCCTCTCCCACACCCCACCCCAAAAATATTAAAAAGAAATCATTAAAATATAACTTCTTTTGTCTCGTATTGATTGTCATGTTTCGTTTCTCGAGAGTCAATTTAATATTATAAGTAGTATTTTTTTCATATCAATATAATTTAAAAAAAAATATCGCAAAATGATAGTCAAAATTGATGTGGTTTAACTCTTGTAAAATGAAACACGATAAATATTTTGAGACGGAGGGAATACATATATACTAATAATACAATAATTGTTCACACGATCAATATCACTTGACATATTATAATATATCGATAATTATCACTATTTGGAGCAATAATAAAACAATCTGGTGTACGAAGTATTCCGTGCTGATTCTTTTTTCTTGGTCAACCCTCTTTAGGTTGCTTGAGTCCTTCATGACATCATGTCCCTCACTAATATATATACAAAACTAAATTAAATAATTGTATGAATCTCATTTTCCTTTCCATCTCACAAAAAGTCCAAATTAGATCCTCCATTTTTTCCCCTTCTACTCCATCATGAACAATACAATTATGGAAGATAGTGAAGGTCCAAATGATGTTGAGTTAAGTGAAGAAACTTTTGGAAAGAATTATGGCTATGAAATTGGATTTTCACTTGGAGTCCTAATATTATTTTCAGTCATGGCTTATGCTTCTTACTTATGTATCCAATCGCGATCGCGATCACGATCGCGCAACAATTCTAACATGCCTAATAATAATTCTTCATCATCATCTTCTTCTCATGGTAGCTCAACAATTGTTGATAATGATCAATTGGTTTTTGTTCAACAAGGTATTGATGAAGAAATTTTGAGAAATTATCCAAAGTTATTATATTCTCAAGCAAAAGTCCATTATTATCATAAAGATGATAATAATAATAATATTGATGATGATATTATTGCCTCTGGATGTTCTATTTGTTTGGGTGATTATAAAGACAACGATATGTTAAGATTATTGTCTAATTGTGGTCATATTTTTCATGTTAAATGTATTGACCCTTGGTTAAGGCTTCATCCAACTTGCCCAATTTGTAGAAATTCTCCACTTCCAATGAAATAATAAAGTTGAGTACAATCATTTATCAATTTTTCTTTAATTATCTGATATTCAAAACTTATCAATTTGATATATTTGAATTTGTGGAGCACAAAACTGACCAAAGAAAAAATCGCTATATACTAAGATTGCTTTTGTTCCCACTTACACGAAGTCAATACTTCTGATTAGAAGTGAAAATATCTAATTTATTCCACCATACTCTCCAATACCAAATTAGGGAATTTTTGTGAATGGCATCTTCTTCAATTTGTTTCTTGTTCACATGTATTTGTACTTTTTTAAAAAAAATCTTAAGTAGTTATTAATTGATTAACTTTTCTCTCTCATTTAAATATCTAACTTAATTAACATTCTAATAATAGTTTGACCAGTAAGATAGAGATTAAAAAGAAATAAAATAGGAAAGAAATAATACAACCTTCTTAATTTTTCTAAGAAATAAATATATTTTGAGCACAACAATGATTTGTTTATATTGCCAACACCATAATAATTAATAAGTAATAATATATACAAATTATAAAATGTCAATTCATAAGGAATAATAATGCAAAAATCATGCATATGGATAGCTTTTGAGCTGGCCAAAGAAAGAAAATTAAAAGAGAATATATCGAGATACTAAAAATCATATTTTCATGATAATTCTTCGTCATTTTAGATTTATTAATCAATGGGTGAATCATTAAATCTTGATTGAATTTCTTTTTAATTTCACTTAACGAATCAATAATTATTGTTTAGCCCATTCGATCAGATCATCTCTTAAAAATGAAATATGTCTGGCTCTCCTATTGAATTTTAATACGTTCACTAAGAATCAGTAGATAGATTATTAATGTGATGCACAATTCCTCCGTATTTCCTTCAATTAAAAGTCTCCCCAAAGTAAATACCATACACGAAATGGAAACAAACTAAATAAATATATATTTTGTCTTTTAAGTAGACTTGGGGCTATGACAGCTATATTGATATATTGTGGATAGTTTAACACTGACCCCTCTCCCCCCACCCCCCACCTCCACCCCACACATACAGACAAGACAAATTTTTTTCTTAAACCAAAGCAAAGAAAAGGAAAGAGAGAATTATAATTTTATATCAGTCTTTTGACTCACTTGCGTTCAAGGGTGTGAACATAGTGATTAATGAAATAAACGGGATAATCATGAGCTCACGTTCAAATTTTAGCAGAAGGCAAAAAAAAATAAAATACTTAAGGTGATTTTCTTCTAAATTTAATTTTGTGAATAAAGTTACATGATATCTATGTTTATGAAAAATCGAAAGTACACGATAATATAATCAAAATAGACACAAACACCTAATACAAAATAGAAAATAAAAAAACTATTTGAAGCCATCTAAAATATATAAGTTAGGCGTTAAAAATCATGCATTATTTGAAGAAGGAAGATGACTCTTCTCAAACTCAATTTTTAATATCATGTATTATCTTACATGTGTGTAATTATATTTACTTGTTAGGTTTAGAGATCAATGAAAATGTGAACTCACATCTATTACGTAAGCCAATTCAAGATTAGAAATTTATAGGGGTCTACAATAATGTATATAATAATAACTAATTTACAGTAAAAGCTATTGAGTTCAAAGAATTTGTAACCAACCCTTTAATTTAAACTCAGATGAATCTATAATCAACCCTCTAATTTAAACTCTGACGGCGAAAGTGACTTTGTTGAAAAGGAAACTTGTCATTTGGAAGTTCATACCTCCCAATTCCAAAAATTATGTAACCAAAACAAAATCAAAATATTCACATTTATTTTTTCAACACTAAAACAAGAACAAAATTGTCCCAAAACTAAACCATTTGTAGATCCAAAATGTTCAATTCTATATGATACTTTCTTTAAAACATTTTCTTCTATACTAACTCTGGAATCACCCTATCAGCTGCTTTCTTTGCCTACAAAAAAAAAAGGACAAAGCCATTGTATTATTTATAAGAAGACAAACAAATAAAGAAAATAAAACTCACAAATGGGCGGATTGGATCAAATTTGCGCGGATTGCACTTTCACCTTTTTAAAACCTAATAGTTAGGTTCGTC
Source organism: Solanum acaule (assembly GCA_036250505.1). Taxonomy (NCBI): domain Eukaryota; kingdom Viridiplantae; phylum Streptophyta; class Magnoliopsida; order Solanales; family Solanaceae; genus Solanum; species Solanum acaule. The sequence continues at coordinate 20,122 of JAJOOR010010639.1, read as the reverse complement.
ATTTCGGGTTCAATTTGTTAGGTCAAGTCAACAAAATTATCAAAATTCAACCTATTCAAATTCGGGCGTATTTGAGTACTGGTCACTAAAAAATGAATTGATTTTACCGCCTCTAAAGAGACCTTAAGGAAGAAGTGACACATCAAAACAATTGAAATGAGTTTTTTTAAAAGGAAGGAAAAAATAAATAGATTTTTACCTCTTTGTCCCAATTTGTTCTGAGTGTAACTACTAAATAAATGAGGGCTTGAGCAAGAAGTGACAGAGTGAGTCCCAACCAAAGTCCCTTTTAATATCATACAAAAAGTAAAAAATAATTAGTGTTGTCATAATACATTAAAGAACTATGTTTTTCGGACTCTTCAGAAATGCTCCTATGCGCTCGTGTCAGATCTCAAAAGATGCACTACTTTTGGAGAATCTGACACGCATCATGCGACATTTCTGGAGAGTTTGGTGTCATAATACATTAAAATACTATGTTGCACGGACTCTCCATAAATGCTCCCACGTTCGTGTCGGATCCTTAAAAGTTGCACTACTTTTGGAGGATCCGACACGCACCATGCGACATTCTTAGAGAGTTCATTGTCATAATGCATTATAGAACTATGTCAAATAGACTCTCCAAAAATGTTGCCACACCCGTGTCGAATCCTCCAAAAATGCACTACTAGGATCCAACGTGCATCCATCAACATTTTTTAAGAGTCCGAGCAACATAGTCCAGAAATGCTTCCACGACCGTGCCGTATCCTCAAAACATCCACAACTTTTGAAGAATATGACACGAACTGTGTGACACTTTTAGAGAATCCGAGCAACATAGTTAAAGAATAAAACAAAATGCATAGAGAAGTACCTTTCCTCCAACATGGTAGAAAAAAGCTAATACAATACCAGCAGGCATTCCCCATAGATAATAAGCTCCCAAATTAACAATTGCACCTATTTTTTGCCAACCACACCCTCTAGCAATACCTAAAATTTTACATTATTGAAACTATAAGATTTGTTGAAAAAATGTCTAAAAGGAACTGCTCCCTTTGACGATTTGAAACAAACCTGAAAGTACAGATTGATTTGCATCTATGAAGTGTGATCCTGCTATAAACATCAACATTTCAGATACATATGTTACTACTTCTTCCTCATTGCTGTAGCAATGCCCCCAAAATTTACGAATCGAAATGATGAACATTGCTACTAGAATTCCTTCTGTAGTAGCTAAGAATAATGCAGTATACGCTGCTATACGAGCTGCTTTTGGTCGTCCAGCGCCTAATTCATTTGAAACTCTTATGCTGATGAGGAAAAAAAGATATCAAATGTGAGAAACAGTTATAAGGAAACGTTGAAAGAAGGAAAACACGGAGTATGAAAATTTTCATCTTGTGGCACCACTTAGTCCAAAAGGCAACATGTATATCATTGAAGATGTATTAAGGCTGAAAAATTGGAGTATACAGCAGTGAGTTAACACGAGGCGAAATATGATGTTGAATGCGATAGTACTAAATGTGTTTGAGAACTAACCTGATTGAAAGAACTGAGGTTTCTAGTTTCGGATTAGGAAGAAGACCAGATAACAGAACCATCATTTCGAATGACCAACTCTCCAAGCTGAAACCGTGCATATAAAAAGGCGATTTTTTCATATATTCAATGGAATTATATGTCTATGGCTCTATGCATTGGTAAGTAGAAGTGACCGAGAAATTACCAAACCATAACGGCTGAAGGAATAGCTAGTCTAAGGTATCTCGGGATATCAGTAAACGCTACAATTGAAAATCCAGTCCAAGTACTTTTGCAAGAAGGCGATATCCCAATTTATGCAGCTAGCAAGAACACGTTAATCCAGTAAGACACAGCATTAGCCAGAGCAGCCCCTTTGTTGCCAAGGCCGGTTTTGAGCACGAGAAACCAACAAGTGAATAAATGCAGCAAAGTTGTGGCTCCTGCAGTAAGCATCATAGGGAGGACGTCGTTTTGAGCTTGTAGAAACCTCATCTGACATTGTAGTAGTGCATAAGCAAAGATGCTCGGTATCATGAACCATACATAATCCCCTGCTTCGGCTGCTATTTCCGGACTTTGTCCCAAGATTTCAAGAATATGTCCTGCATTTGCCCAAATAAAGGCTAAGGGAATGCTGACTAAAAGAAGAACTATCATGGCCCTTTGCATATGGATACCAAGCATATGATATCGTTTTGCGCCATATGCTTGCCCACAAATTGTGTCCAATGCACTTCCCATTCCCATCTGATAAAAAATAAAATAAAAATGCAAAGATCAAAAAGTATATTTTATTAAACAAGTTGAGTAATAGTTAAAGAAGCAAACTGATATAACACAAGTTCTTCTACTTCAAATATCATATGCTTGTCTATTCCGTTTTATCTGACTCTCTTTCCTTCTGTTCCAAAAAGAACGACACCTCTCTGTATATCAGAAACAATTTATCCTTATGGTATTCTTTCGTAGCCAGAGAAATGTCATGTCGAGTTTCAAAAATCTTCCTTTCTTTCATTCATAAACTCTGTGCCAAGTCAAATGCATGCCACATAAATTGAAACAGAGGGATAACTAGCATATAAACTTAATTTTCATGCTTGTTAGTTTCAATACAAGTGCTTTTAAAGTCTCATTCAGTATTACCAAAGGAGAAAATGTGAAAAAAAAGCTCTAAGGTCTGTTCGGGCTTTAAGAGTAAAGCGCAAATAAAGTGTGAGCTTTATTGAAGAAAGGCGCAAATGGAAAAAACAAAAAGACAAATATATGAATGTATAGTCCAAGACTAATAATTATAGGCATAATATGTATACAAACACCCAAACTTGGCCTTAGCAGACAAGTACTCCGACTTTGAGAGTGCACATCTGGACACCTCAATATAATCTCAACTGGCAACTAAACACTCTGACTTGCCTCCAATGTGTCTTGTGGACACCCGATACTAATATAACACATATATCTTAGAGGTCTCTAGGTGATCATTTTGTAAGTTGGAGTGTTCAACTGAGATAATGGAAACGAGTTGAGGTGTTTAGGTGTACATATTCAAATTTGGAGCGTTTACGCATCTTTGACAACACTAGACTCCCATCTACATATAAAAGATGTGAAGCACAAAATGCTCACCAACAAGCTGAAGCCAGTGACAGTGGCAAATGAAGTAGCCATTGAAGCACCAGAAAGAGCTAACTCTCCAAGATGGCCAACAAACATAACTGAAATCACCTGTAAATAGGAGCTACAAAATCAGCCCATATATAAAAGCATGATCCACCCAACCCCTTTAAGTTTGGACGGATTACTGACTCGACAAATTTATCAACTTAGCTCATTTTAATCCGGTCAAATTCAACCTAACTCGTTCATCTGACACCCTTACCTGTAAGCAATATAGAAGAAAATTAACTGACATTAAAGGCCCTGCTAATACCAAAATCTTCTCAACTTCTTCAAGAAAATCATCACATTTTCTCTTATTCTTGGATTCTTCATTTCTTGATTTTGATATTAGTGGACACTCAATATCTTGAATATCCATTTTCCCTCCTCAAATTTTGCCTTCACATAATAAAAAAGATTCAATTTTAAAGATATTTAGCCTAAGGATATACATAAAAAAAGATATTTAGCATATAGTCATTTTTTATGACTATAAAAGATTTGGAATAGATATTCAATAAGGACAAAATTATATTTTTACACTAGGGACAGATATAAAATAGGAATATGACTTTTTTTGTATTTAACTTGTAATGTTGTAAAACAAGAAGATAGTACAAAACATCTGTTCAAATTCTACATCTAATTATGAATGGATAAAATATGAATGATTCTTTAATAGTATGTTTGGCAACGCTATTGCAAAACTTTTATTTTTTAAAAAAATTACTTAGTTTAACGAGTTGAGGTGTTTAAGCGAGTTTTTAAGAAAAAAAATAAGTATTTATGAGTAGTAACAGAAGTTGAAAAAATAGTTTAAGTTCGATCAAACATAAATTGCTTCTAATATTGGAACTTTACTTGATGATCTTTATATTGATCTTAAACATCTTAAATGGTAAGAGATCCTTCCTATTTATAAGAAGAGAAGAATACTTAGTCACCAAGTAATTAGTTAGATTCTAATTAGATTAGTCTCATAGTAACTAAAAGTTATTTACTAATTATATTGTCACCAACCAAAACTTGCTCCTCAAGTATAAATTAATATACATAATTATATAAATACATGGACATCCACTTTTAATATTATTTATAGCGGCGATTTTGACTATATAGCTGAAATAACAATAGTTGAGTGACTTTTCTGTTACAAAATAAAGTTGAGTGACTTTATGAAATAGTTACCATTAGTTGAGTGATTTTGTGTTATAAAACAAAATTAAGTGACTTTTAAAAATAAAAACAGTTGGTTGAGTGATTATATGAGAAATTAACTCAAGAAGTACACAATGTCTTTTGTTCTTTTTTGAACTTTGAAAAATATCTTTTGTTCTTGTTTGAAAGAATTGCAGTTCTTTCTTTGGTTGATTCAAAAAGTTGATGCCACTTGGGAAAACTTGCTTGTCAAGTATTACATGTCTCAGAGTGAAGATGAGGAGAACTCGAAAAATATCCTTGTTTTCGGAGGGTTGAGGCGAAACTAGGATTTAAAGTTTATGAATCTTGAATTTGTCATCAAACACATAACTCGTCTTTAGTTACTAGGTTTCCAACTACATATTTATAGATAATGAATTCCTAATATAATACATAGTCTAAGCAAAAACTACTAGGTTAGTCCGAATCCGTAGCTAACGATCTAGCTCTACCTCTGCAAAGGGGTGTAACCTAGACAACCTATCTTGACGTGAACATAGATGGTTGATTCTACAACCCGAACCTGAGACTTGTCACAAGGATCAATGACTGATTCCAAGGCTCGAACTCATGACCTTTGAGTCACACGGAGACATATACGTAACAAACCTACCCTGATGCAACCATCAACATCTGATTCCCTGCTCAAACCTTGTGATCTATAAGTCACACACAGACATATATGCAAACAGCCTACCTTGGTGCAAAGTTGCAAACATCAATGGAACAACTGATTTTACGGCTCGGACTCGTGACCTATAGGCTATAGATCACACGTAAACAATTTTACTGTTGCTTTCTTATTCCAGGAAAGTATGTAGTTGCAAAAAGCAAAATAGTAGTTATAAAATGTTGGCCCTATTAGTTGAACAACAAGATGAATGCCAAGGTCGTACATGACGCGCTTAAATCGCTCTTTGCTATAGCTCGGAAAAAGGCCGCCAAGTACCAGTCTCGCAACAGTATTGGCGCAAAAGGATCGGTCCTTCACTTGCTGATCGTTCGCGAGTCGAACTCGCTCTCTTGCCACGCCTTTCACAGTCAGAAGAGAAGCCTTTGGGCAACTCGATAGGAATCAGAGGAGAAAGATAGAGTCATTGCCGTTGCTCCAAGTCCAGAGAAAAATGATTCTCCTAATGTACCCAACAATGTGATGGTGCAGTGTACTTTGTTTTTACTGATCAAAAGAAATCATGAGTTGTGAAGGGGAAGATTACAAGAAAAACTCACTTTGCTTATGTTTGCTCAATGAAATTTCCTTGGAAATGAGCTATATAAGCTTCATTTACTCCAATTCTGAGCAAACATGATTTCAAATAAAGCAAAATAAACAATAATCAAGAGCAATATGGAACTAATAAATTCATTTAACTCAACTTCCCTCTTTGAGAGAACAAAAAAATGAGTACTCTTGAACAGTTCCATAGTCATTTACATTATCATTTCCCGCGTACAAGAAAGAAAAGACGAAGAAGATACCGAGCTAGTTACACTCATATACGAAAGAAAGAAAAAAAGAAAAGAAGAGACTCTCCAGGGAGCGCTAAACAGCAATTAGCTATTCAAAATTCCTAAAATGATATGTAGAACAAAAATGATTAGCATTATGCATATACTAATAAAGCTTTATCAATTGTTGCTTACTCTGATGCTGACGGTAGTATGGCCAAACTGTTAGCGGTCAGTCCTTGTGTAGATGATGACTCAAACTTCGGGTCAAAGCTCGTTGTGTAATGGAATTCAATTTGTAGCCGTTGATGAAGGGGTGTCGATGCCATCAATCCTTTCTTTACATCAACTTGTAACTCCCTAATAGGGATTGCTGCCAAAAAACTCTTAATGTACTCTTTACATGCCTCTTTACCACTGTAAATGATTTCAGGTACCATGTCTTCCTGCATTTTGTCGGAGCCATTGGTACAAATGACAATTTTGCCTTCATCAGCAGCTTCTTTGACATCAGATTTCTCTTTTCTATCACTAGATGGTTTATCATCTGATTGTTGAGACTCACTAGGTACCCGCATAATTATTGTGTCTTTGTCGAACTTGAGGATATATGCCTGGTTACAACCCTCAAAAAGCCTCTCGCCCAGAGTGTCGATGATATAGTATGCGTCTTTTTCAACCTTGAGAATAAAGAAGTGATCATTCCAACTCACAATGTAAACAAAGGAATCGCCATGACCGGGAGTTTCTTGAGCGAATTTACATATCTCATCCCATATGTTGTCAAAAGACATGGCGCCATCAAGGAAGTCAAATCCCTCCTCTTCTTCGATTCCTTCAGGATGAAAGAACCCAATGAATGATTTTTCAGAGACGACTGAGAGTGGACGCACTTTCGCCTCCAGGACTGTCTCGAGGTCAAAATGCTTATCTGGGAAACGATCCATGTAGGTCTCTTTTTCACAAAGATCCCTCCACTGCAGTGAGCCTTCCCGGATAAGACAATCAAGTTGGGACTTGATGGGCATATCCTCGGGATTGCAGTGGAACCAATCAGCTATGACAGCAACCAAGGCTGTACAAGCGCTTTCACCAGCAGCTCGTTCACTTCGTTGATCAATCGAAGCAAAGAATATCTGAGTCTGCAGCTTCATTTGTCCATCACGGCTTATTATCTCTTTCTGCTCCCAACTACCCACAGCAAAACTGTCATCTCCAAACTCGGAGATAGAAAATCGATTTGGAGAAGCTTCCTCAGATTTGTACCACTGCAAGAATTACACACATTGCTAAGAGGACTAGTTATGGCATATACATGTTCAATCATGAACATGAAAACCTCAACAATATAGACTCTTCATACAGCTATACAAGTAGAGAAGCTACTAAAGGAAGCTCTCAAGCTCAGTAAATCTTCAATACGACAGGCATATTGGTGTACAAGTAATAGGTAGCATTGATTAGATCATGAAATGAAGATAATAAATGACACTATGCAAATTCCATTTAGATACTGGGACAATCAAACATGACAAGGAAAGCACGAAACGTACCCCTGAAGAAGATTCATCAGATGAGCAAAGTTGTCGACGATCAAAATCTATATCATCTCCACCATCCTCTCCATAATGTTTCTTCAACAACGGCTCCCCCTTGGTTTTAGGAGATCTGAAACTCAACTTCCTCTTTCTCCAGGGGAGAATGCTGCGTTTTGAACTCTGCTCTACAGACTGATTTCGTAGTGCTGCAATTGTATCCTCGGGGTACTTGTGCCTTGTGTCTGAAATATGATGGCTGTAGTGGACTAAATCCTCGTCGTCGCTGCTGCTGCTTGTGATTGAACAAAATGATCCACCAACATGGTTTGCATAGACAAGTGTTTCATAACTGAATGACTTCTGAACACTTGTATCCTCATTTCCTTCCTCTGATTCTCCTCCTTCCGACTCATCATCAAGTGAATCTGTATCCACTGGGTAAACATAATTGGGATCCTCACTTCTGACTGAGTTCCTTCCATCACTGCTGCCTTCCTCTTCATGATATGCCTTCTTGTGTCGCCTAATAGATAATGCCTTGAAAAATTTAACTTTCCGCAGACCTGCTTTTAAAGAAGAACCCTCATTTCTGTCTATCAACAAAACCTTTCCAGGATTTGGAGATACTGGAGCAGACATGATAAACTTTGGAATGTTCTCTGACGCTTCGTTAGTGTTCCTCAATTCCACAAGGTTGAGCGATAGCTGTTGGCAAATGTATGAACATGTCTTTAGGAAACAGTCACACACATATATATACAAGTAGATGCGAAAGATACTGATCAAATGATATATTCACATTGCTGAAGGAATACGAGAGAGCAAACAAAAAGTATGCTTTAGTTTCTCTTACACAGAGTGAAAGGCAACTCTTGAATCTGCCAATAGAGGCTTCCAAAGGAACGAATATTTCAATGCCGTCTTCTTTTTCTCCAGCTAATGAAGCAAAGTCTGCAAGGTTCAATGTCGCAGCAGCAAGTACAGGTACCTTCTGATCTGGTCCTTTGCTTGTACCCTGATTCAGAAGAAGTATGAATAAGTATTGCTCACGGAGAACCACATGGAAGGGAGCATACAAACAACGAATGAACACAAAAACAAGGAGTTCAATTGAGAAATTACTGTAAAGTAATACACCCATGGATTGAGAAAAAATGCAATTATCATGTACGACGAGATAGGCTCAAAGCAGTCAAAGAAACATGCAGCTAAGGACAACGTTGAGCCTATGGAAGAACAGCAATTACACGCTTCAGTCCCAAACAAGTTGGCGGATCGGCTATAAGTATTTACTATTCCATTTAATCTCAACTGATGTCATCATCATACCAAATAAGAGTAGAAATGAAATAAGTATAATATATATATATAAATAAATAATAACAACAACAACAATAATAATAAATATAATAATAATAATCAATTGCTACCATTTTTAATTAATAAGAGACTATGCCAATAACGTCTTTTTCCTTTCCAAAAAGTACAGTTGTATATGTCCGGAGAAAAATTTGAATGAACTATAGTAGGTCTCACCATCCACCATATAACATCAAAATAAATGACCCCAACAGGCTCAAAAAGTGTAATCCATTAAAAGGCAATCATTACATTCCAGAAGGCTTAAAAAGCTTTTGGAATAGTATCTCCATTCTTCAAAATTTTAGAGAGCAATATAACAAAGTTAAAAACTCACTTTAAGCCATTAGCATATCGGAAAATTATAGTGTATATATCGGACTTTAGGCGAAATTTCTGGCTTTGCCATTGTTAAACTCACTAAGTTTACTAGTGGTAATAAAACTCAGTAAAAACCATATTGATGATGGATTTTATCAAGCAACTCTTTTTAAATGTCCTTTGAACAGGCTCATACATATGCTGCTGCAATATACTGAATTACCATGATCAAATAATCAAAAACCAAGCATCAATTTAACCAATAAAGAAAACCAAATTCCTAATTTAAGGAAATCCAAGAAATTTATCATCCCGAAAAGTTGTATGGACATGATCAGGATTCACAACACAACGATCAACAGATTGTGCGTACGCAACCTTAGCCACCTTATGAAGTTAAAAGAGGTCGTTTCCGATAGACCCTTGGCTCAAGTAAAGCAGAATCAAAAAGACAAGAGTAAAACAAATACAGTAACGAGGAAGCCATGCTAAAAACAATTAAGAAAAAGAACAAGCATCCACAACAAAATGTACGATAACGAAAGCCAAAACAAATACCAGAGATCCTCTATAACAACATATTCGCTACAACGGCCAAGATCTCTTTGGAACCCGTTTTTTTATGTTATGTTATATTATATGTTCTCTATAATAACATTTCGCTATAGCAGCCAAAAAAACATTATATCAATTCTTTTCAAGAGAAATGAACATGGAACTAATCAAATTCCCTAGAATTGGATTCCTTTTCACTCAACAGCCAAAAACATAAAACACCATAAGGATATATCAAAGGTAAAAAGCAATCAAGAACTCACATTGAACACAGTAAACACAACTTCCCAAGGATGAAACACACCATCTTTATAACCTGAAAAGTTACAAACACTTAAAAACTCCTCATTCCATTCAACAATCCCCTCATCTTCCTTTAAACACTCTTCTTTTGTAAAATTCTTCTTTACACTTTTCCTAGTAAAAGAGCTCAAATTCAAAGAAATCCCCTTAGTTGATCCCTTCCACTTAATTCCCACTCTCAATCTATCAAAATCTTGGACCCCCACATGCTTTTCTGACAGAAAGCTGAAACCTTTAAGGCAATTTACAGTAATCTTGGCCTCAAATTTCTTAGATAATAACAGTGGAGGCCATGGCATCCACTTCATCAACTTAACAACCATTTTTTTTCCACTTCAAATCCCCAAATTACTACAGACCCAAGAACAAGAAAATACCCAAAAAGATCACTTTTTGTCCTTTCAAGACTAAAAAGTGATCCAAGATTGCTATAAAGTATAAACCCAAATCAAGAAAATACAATAAAGATCACTCTTTTATGACTCTATAGGTTAAAAAAGTGATCTTTCTTGGATAATTGTGAGATTAAGAGTTGATAAAATGAAATTTAGAAGTGATTAGGTGTCGTATTAAGAGGAATTATGGAAGTTAGTTTGTAAACACATGGCAGAGAGAGATAAAAGGGAGAGAAATTGTAGGCAGAGAGTGGCAGTGGAGAAAAAAAAAAGATCACAAGTAACGTCTCTATTTGTACTACTTAGGAGGAGAGTGCATGTAGACACTATTTTTATAATTGGGACAAATTCGTTTAAAATAGAATGTCTTTTTTTTCGTAAATTTTTAATTTCAACTTTTGATATAACATATTTATAACAACCAATAACAATAACAATACTCCGTGAATAGTAGTAGAGTCAGAATTTTTACCACAAACAAGTCGAAGGGGTTCAATATCTACTATATATATATTACATAAAAAATAATTTTAATCACGTATAAATAGTAATTTTCAGCTAGAAGGGTTTGAAGTACCTTTTGGACCCTTATAAGTATAGAGTTTGGGGAAGATAAAGTGTAGATAAAGTGTATGTGAACCTTATACTACTACGTGAAGATAGAGAAGATGTTTCCAAAAGACCATCTGCTCAAGTATAGATGTTTAGAATCGTCAAATGAAAAGATATTTTGATACATTTCACGTATCTTCAGTTTAAGATCATAAAATTTAAAAATATTTTTTATTTATTTAAATTCATGTTAAGTCAAAACTTAATCAAATAATGAAGGGGATATTATTTCTTTTCTTTTCTTATTTTGGTGAATTAGTTTACATTTAAAGGGTAAATGAAATCCTTCTAAAATTCAAGATTATTTTTTATTTGCTAAAAATAAGACTATTTCCTTCTAAAATTAGAAATAAATCTTTTATATTTAATTACAAGTTCGACAATTTATTTATTTTTTATTACAAAGCGGTCTACGAAGGTTTTTCTAACGTGAGTTTGCATTAATGGAGTGTCGAGACTCAAGAGCACACCAGACACCATGAGTGAAACCAAAAAAAAAAACATTATTTTTGTGTAGCGATTCTTTTTCTTTTTTGATCTTTTCCTATTTAGTTAAATTATTTTACGTCTAAGGAAAAAAAATCCAATAATACATTCAAAATTACTAAAATATCTTAAAACTTAAAAGATCATATCATATTCTTCTAAAATTATGAATTTGTCAATAAAATATGATTCCTTCATTTTTAGAGAACGCTTAAATTTGCATTATAAATCGAATATTAAAACGGATATCAAACATGTGACGGAAAACAAAAAAAACAAAAAAAGACATTAATTGTACAATGGCACTTTTGATTTTTTTGATTTTATTCCATTTTGGTGAATTACTTTACATGTAAGGAAAAACAATACAAATGCTACGTACATTTAAGATTACTATAATTATAATATGTTATCTTTTTTTTAAAACTCTGAAATAATCCGTAGCCGTTATAACTTTTGTCAGCGGACTGGGTAAATTCTCAACTGTGTAATCGTCTACAAATCATACAAAGAATGTAAACTGCATTAGGCAAACCTTATACGACAGGCTCAACTCAGAAGGCATTGAGGGGGATCGATCCCGGATCATCCACTCCAAACCAACGGAGTCATCCCGAAGGACATAATTTGTTATCTTTCTAAACTAAGAATTACAAATAAATTTAGTCATTCTTAGGCAACATTGTATTTATGCCCTAAATTAAGGACCGGACACCAAGCGAAAAATAAATATTTCACTATAAGAATAAATTAATTAGGTTTCTTCAAGTTGATAAAACCAAAATGATTTTAGAAAACAAAAACAACTCAAAAGTTAAGTATTCACGAATATTTCTACAAAAGCTCTTAACTATTCAAATCACACGACTTTTCTAACAAATTAACAAAACTAAACTTCAAAAAATAAACAAAACTAAAAAACGCAATCTAAAAAATAAAATAATGTCTGGATTCAATTAAAGTATTGATCTTATGAACGTTAACTGGTACCTAACCCTACGTATTAAATATAAGAAAACATGCTTCATATCGTCGAGGAATGTGGTAGGATGATTGAAATTCCTAAATATATAATCAGATGTCTCGAATTAAAATCAAGAAGATATAAAAGTTCGTAGTACTTATAACGTGGTCTAGGCCTAGGGAACAAAATAACAACCGTTGATGATTTTATAAAACATAAATTTAAATTAATTGAATCAGTAAATTTCGTATACCGAATAATTAAAACAAAACAAACAAAAAGTAAAGAAGAAACGTACGTATTGAATATGTTAAACAAATGTTGTCGATATTACAGGCAAGAAAAGCCAAGAATCATATATATAGTTGTACATAAAATAAGAATTTATCCAAATTAAGATTCTTCACTATTGTACATGTTTAAAATTGGCTGAACAGCTGGAATTTGTCCTTAAAATGATGTTTAATTATTCTAAATATAATTTTAAATGAATCTTTATGTCGTGAAATTTATGTCCCATATTGAAAGTATATTTGAACTCGGTAGTACAATGCAACATGTGCATGTGACATTAACAAGAATTGTACTGATAATTGGTTGAACAATTGAATTTGTCTTAAAAATGATGCTTAATTATTCTAGATATATAGAGTTTTGAATGAATCTCCATATCGTGAAATTTATATTTGAATTCGGTAGTACAATGCAACACGTGCATGTGACATTATCAAGGATTGTGATAATTGATTGAACAACTGAAATTTATCTTTAAAATGATGTTTAATTATTCTAGATATATAGAGTTTTGAATGAATCTCCATGTCGTAAAATTTATGTCTCATATCGAAGTATATTTGAGTTCGCTGGTACAATGTGCAACATGTGCATGTGACATCAACAAGGATTGTGATGTAATATAAGATAGGATCTTCTTTACTTTAACAACATTTCGAGATTTGAAACCTGGAAATAAGAAGGAAAAAAAATCCATAAAATATGATTCTGCTTGAACGAATTTTATTATGTAGTATGAATCTAAATTAAAAATTATAACTTCAAGCGAGTATACTCGACACCGAATTTTAAAAAGAAAAACATGATTTATTGACTATTCTACACACAAAAAATTTAGTGGTGGGTTTGATGTCTAACAAAATATATCAATAAAACCTCTAGTTTAATTTAAGCATTATAGAGACCACAAATTTAAAGTTATGGCCTCTATGGTGGGGATATTTATGACTAGAAAATAGATCAAATTAATATTTGAATTAACTTGCCTCCGCCGTGGATAAGTTGATTTCTCAAATAATCTTTTAATTAATAGTTATAAAATCAAATTCCCTCAATTATCGAGATATCTGATTATTATTTTTTGGGACCGTCGATTGAAGTTGACATTAATTTTTAAAATGATCATTTATTTTTTCTTAAGTGTCTTATTTAGTCACATTTCCATTAATTTGAGCAATATGAATAGATTTGAAAGGGAAAAAATGATTCTTCAGTTTTTTAAAACATGAAATATTTTAAAACAAATTTAATTTACCAAAAAAGTACTCCATAATAGTTAGGATTTGAGGGAGTGTATTACTATTTATTTATTTTGCACTAATGGTGACTTGTACATTCATAAATTTAAAATAAATAATCGAGAATCGTAATCCCTTTTATTAAGTGTTCTTAATAATTAGAAGATCTAAATGTGATTAATTGTCACTTATAACAAAAAACTAAACTTGTTCATCATTAATCGAATCGATAGGATTCCTTCGTGCTCAATTAAAAATCTCAAATTTACATTTTGAAATTAAAGAAAATATTGTTTTTTTCTTCTACCTCTTGGGTCATAAAAATGAGAATAAAAAAAGTAGTATGCTGAATGGACCATTTATAATGCAAAATATTACACTTTCCATAAGGTGCATGATCCTATTTTAATTTTTAATTCTCTTTTTCCTTCCACTCCTTTATTATTGGGTCCAAACTAAAAAGAAAAAACGAAAAAGTGACAATATAATTATTGGATTATCAATGACAAGCAAATAAAATGTGAAAAACTTGCCAAGAAATTCTCTTTTGAGTATGTGGACATTAATTTATAGCAGCATTAAATGGACAACAAGTAAGTACTTACTTTAGTATTCAATTTTATAAGAAACAACGAGATAATCAGTATAATTTTATGAGGGAAAATTAAAGAGAGTAAAGTATATGTAAAGTTTATTCTTGATTTGAAAAATAAAAAAAATATTTTCAGTAATTGTTAGTTTAAAGAAAATATCTGAAGCGGTTCGAAAAGAAATGTCGGCAGTGGAGGAGTCATGACAAACTATTAAATACTATTCAATATTATATGATACTATTTTTTTAAAAATTATTTTGATGTTATTTGTTGTTTCTTGTACATCGACTATCATATTATTTTATTGTAGTTACTGCCTAGTTATTAATTGTCATTTTTGTTACTATCTACTATGTCTTGTACTTTTTTTTTTTTTTAACTGTTTTGGACATATTTTTCTTTTAAGATGAGGATTTATCGTAAACAATCTCGCTATCTTTGAGTTAAGGTCTGAGTATATATCTTTTCCAAACCTCATTTTGCGAGAAGATACTAAGCATGTTATTGTTATACTATATTTTTAATCAATTTATTTCTAGAAGAATAATACTATATTTTTATAATGATAAACATACTAAAACAAATTATGCTTGAATACTAATTAAGGTATTAAATAAATTAATAGTTCCAATTTTCAAAGGTGTGCATTGCATTTTATCTTTTTTGGACATCGGAGACAAAAATAATAAATATATTTTTTAATCTATTAATATAATTTTGATTAATAAAGTTATTTAATACTTATTATTAATAGAGATAATAAATATACGATAAAATTAATCAGGATGCGCGTAAATTATTCCAAACATCATGATTCTAAAAATATTATCTTTTTGGAATACACAAAATATGTGACATTCCAACTTATCCAAATTCACGAATGCAGCTGTATATATATCTTCTCCAGCACAGACACAGCTTTGAATCTATCAACTTTCACATTTATTATTATTTGGATAATTAAAAAAATATTTTTTTATTATTATTTTTAATAATATTTAATATTTTAAATTATTAAATTTATAATTTATGATACTAATTTTAAATTTTAAATTTTTATTTTAAAAAATTGAAGCTTGTATATTCGAATTCATATCGATCATTAATTTAATTTGACAATTATCTTTCTCGTCAAGTTGAATAATAAATTAAAATAAATAGCATATTATTAAATACATGTCAATTTCTGCACTTTATTTATCCTTCAGCCAAGATATCTGATAAAGTAGAAGAATAATATTCTTGAATAATATTTTATCTAATTTAATTAAATTTATATGATAATATATTTATTATTTTTTCCATTTGTTTCTGAAATGTTATTTCAATTATGTTTGAGAAACGTATTTTTGCTTAACAAATTTGATGATTTAAAAAAAAAAAAAACGAAAATAAAAACCAAAAGCAGCCGCCTTTAAAAAAAAGAATTTATAAGAAACCAAGAAAATATTATATAACCGACCATTTATTTTTATCCACACACGTGAGTTCTACAAAAACACCTTTTTCTAGGGATGTGGATTATTCGATTAAATATATATATAAAAAAAATTATAGGTGTTTAATAGAAAGTATTAGAGAAAATAATATATATGTAATAATTTTAATATATTAAAAAATTATGTTGGTTATAATTTTTTAGTAATTTTTATTTTTATAAATAGTAAATCATGATATTAATAATATGATATATTATTCTTACTTGAATCCTTCGTACTCAATATTGTTTTTGTTTTAATATTAATATATTTTATTCATTTAATACAACAAACTAGATAGTCTATAAAAATTATGTCTCGAAAACTAATTATCACAATGTACCTAATTTTATAATTATTAATCTCAGTATAATTATGATATCATATTCAATACATCCTATTAAACAACCCTTATGAATTTTAAATTCTAGAATAATAACTAGGTTCTTCTTTTCCATTTTGCACATATTTAATAACTTTTTAAAAACTAATATAGATTTATATCGAGAATTTAGCTGTTGTTTGATATTTAACTAGAGTTTGAGTATTAGTAAGATATAAGATTAGTTATGTGGAAATTTATTTATTATTTTATGTAAGAGATTAGTTATATAGGATTATTTAGTTATTTATGTATTAGTTATTTCATCTTTTGTGTGCATAAAATTATACATAAATTCTCCCATAACTTTTATATGTGTATTAGT
The DNA here is from genome assembly GCA_036250505.1 of Solanum acaule. Classification (NCBI taxonomy): domain Eukaryota; kingdom Viridiplantae; phylum Streptophyta; class Magnoliopsida; order Solanales; family Solanaceae; genus Solanum; species Solanum acaule. Next base: position 3,450 of record JAJOOR010010639.1, on the reverse strand, counting down.
TATGAGGTTTCTAAATTATCAAATATCAAAACATCAAATTAATTTATACATAATCCTAATCGATTATCAAATATATAATATTACTTATACAGAATCTAATACATATATAATATTTATCCTAACCAGCTATCAAATGACCCTTGAATAATATATATCGTTAGTTCTACATTTCTATTTTTCTATTACTTTTCAAATGATGACTAAAACCTCACGATACACCCAAAAATTAATAATCTCAACTCACTTAATTAACCATCCAAAAGAAAACAAAAAAAGCATGATATCATAGGATTAAAATTTATATAAATTTGAGGTTGTTAGAATGGAGCATTTACAGGGCCACTTTAATTTTCTCCACCACATTTTTTTTTTTTGTAATTTGTAAACATTCCAATGTTATCAACCATGCTTTTTAAATGTTAAATGGTTGGTATAAGCTTTATTTATTAATTTATTCGTTGACTAAGTAATCATCATTATTTTTAAAATTTGAATGGTCGAACTTTATCTTAAAATTAAGTGGTAGCTTAGTAGTAAGTGGTAACCATTTTTATATAATTAATATAGTTATCTAATTTAAGAAGATAAAATATACGCAAATTTTATATCTACCTTAAAAAGATAATATGATTACCACACCAATTAAAGGATGAAGTGGTTTAATTTTTCCAAAATTCATCTCTATTTCTCATGATGCGAATTCATCTCTAATTAAAGGTGAAAAAATTATATCCAATATAATATGTGTGTTATTTCACATTAATTAAGCAACCATTGACAATAATAAGTAGAAAAGACAAACAAATTTCATCAAGAATTCCTATAGATATGGTGTGACAACACTAGAAAGTTATGCCAAAAAATAATAAGATTCTTTTATTATTAATCAGAGATTTTGTGTTCGAATATTAAAAACAGAAAAGGGCCAAAAATATCCTTGAACTATTCGAAAAGGTTCAAATATACCCCTCATTCACTTATTGGGTTAAAAATACCCCTCAGTTCACCTTTTTGATCCATTTTTACCCTTAAAACTAACACCCTTTTATTTTTTAATTAATTTTATTAATATTTATTACGTGGTATCTTCCTATTGGATGAAACTAAATTCCGACCCATTAGATTTTCCTTCATCTGCCCCGACCCATATCTATAGCTCCATGACCCAAACGACCCTTTAAAAAAAACATCTTTCTTTCTCACTAAAGCTATTTCAGAACCACTCATCAACTACAAGAAGAAACATCCTTTATTTTTTGAGTTGGAATTTAGTTTTATTCAATCTAATGGGTTGGAATTTTGTTTTATTCAATACGAAGATGCCACGTGATAAACATTAATAAAATTAATTAAAAAATAAAAGGGTGTTAGTTTTAAGGGTAAAAATGGACCAAAAAGGTGAACTGAGGATATTTTTAATCCAATAGGTGAATGATGGATATATTTGAATCTTTTCGAATAGTTTAATGGTATTTTTGGCTCTTTTCCGTATTAAAAAAGAAAACAATTTTGATAAGAAGTGTTTCTTTTTTAATGAGCCTTACGTAATTTAAACCTAAATTACTCAATATCCCAAAACAAACACCACATATCAAATACGAAATAAAGAAAAAGATTGGTGTGACATATTGTAAATGTTCTTTACTTAAATAAAATTGACTTAGTATTAATATTGGACAAAGTTTATATATATATATATATATATTAAAGAATTAACATGAAAAGATTAATGTGGGATAAAATTGATTATTGTTTGGGATTAAATTTTTTATCTATCATTTTTCAGGTGGTGATGATACATTTATTTTCTGCCACATAGTTTCTCTTGTAAAAATAAAAATTCCATCACCATCTATGCCTTTTAAATGTTAAATGGTTGGTACATACAATCTTTAAATTTTTATTCATTTAATTACTTATTTTTTCCTTGACTAAGTAATCATCATAATTTTTAAATTTACAAGTCCTTGTCAAGTGTGTAACTTTTCCTTGTAGTCTCTATTTGCTTTGGTGGAGGGGTTGGTGTTGGAGATTGACTTATCCTAATTGTAATGATGTGATGCGTGTGACTAGTCATTTAATTTTATTATCGTTTAAGTGTTTATTTGTATATATTTACAGTTCAAGTCAAGTTAAAAAATACGTTTATATATTATGTCTTGTTTTGATGTATATATAGTAGATGTAGATGTTGAATCTCTTTGTTTCTTAGAGCCCGTTTGGATTGACTTAAAAGTTGGTCAAACCTATTTTTAAGTCAATTTTTGACTTCTACAAGTGTTTGGCAAATATAAAAAATAACTTAAAATAAGTTACGAAGCGTTTGACAATGTAAAAAATGACTTAAAATAAGTCAGAAACCAAAAATAGGTCTCCCCCTACTTTTTATTTTTTTACTTAAAAGTCATTTCAGTTTGACTTTTATTTTTTTACTTAAAAGCTACTTTTTTTAATCAATTCAAATGGGCTCTTAGTCGATCGAAGAAAAGATTTTTAATTCCAGTCCTTTTAATAATTACTTTTTTTTGTCTCAGACTTTCAATTTATGTGATACATTTTTCTTTTTAGTCAGTTTTTTTTTTTTAAATGACACGTTTATATATTTAGTAACTATTTAACTATTTAACTATAAAATGTCAATCTTACCCTTAATGAGATAATTCACACGAATATCTATGACTTGTTTTAAACCTGAAATTTCAAAAGTTTTTTTTCTCCTTAAAGTCAAATAATATCACATAAATTAAGACAAATATAATCTGTAGTTTATTTAATCTTGGCATGAGTCACAAAAAAGGTCATCCGAAATTCACTAGTTTAACTAATCTTAATTTATGTCGAATGGGACCTGCAAGGAAGGTAAAACACCAACTCTAAGGTGCTTATACACACTTATATTGATCAAACTCAAAAATTTTAAGTAAAAAATAAAGGAATTTCAATCATTTCATCATAGTCGTGAATAATATTCATAAACCATTCTTGTAAAACTACTGTCAGTTCATTTGTTGACCCTAACAACCCTAAGTCAATAGCACATGGGACATCATAATGGCCCTATTTGACTGTTCTTATTCAATAAATGTAGTAGAGCTTGCTAGACACACAACATGCTAATATCATTTGTCTCTTCTCTCTTTCGATATGAATTCAGAATTTAAAATTACATTGATAATTATTTGATTCACAATTACATATTTTTAAAATAATTAATGGATTTTCCAATTATAAATTTGAGTAAAAATTATTAAGTTCACATAAAATCTGTAACCAAACTTCTAGATCCGTCCTAACCTTGCTTACTTCTTATTTAGACCATCTCCAACCCCACTCTATTTTACTCTCCATTCTCTATATTTGGAGAGTAAAATAGAGAAAGGGCTCTCCAACCACCCTCTAAATTACTCTCTATTCTCCATTTATAGAGAGGTGAATAGTAGTTCTCCAAAT
>JAJOOR010010638.1:0-22801 GCA_036250505.1 Solanum acaule | reverse complement strand
GAGACAACAAAAATAACATATATTGGGTCCATTTTAATTTATTTGTCTTTTTTTTTTGTGTTTTTTATATTTAAAAATTGCGTATAAATACTATAAATCATGATAATTGACAACATAAAATATGTTTTGAAAAAAATACAAAAAATTCCACTGATTCTTGAAGTGAATCTATCGTAAAAATACTATAAATCATGATAATTGACAACATCAAATATTTCAAAAATAAATACATATAAAAAAATTCGATTGATTCTTGAAATTAATCTATCGTTACAAATTATGTATAAAATATAATAAACTAATAGTAATTCTTTAATATAATCTTTTTCATGTGGTACGAATAATATTTCATGCGAATATAAACTATTTCTTGCAAAAATTAAAATAATGAGTTCTTTTTAAACAAGAAACTCATGGATCAACTTTTACATTTTAATTTTCTTAAAAATTATGATTTGAATTTGAAATCATCCCAAAATATTCCCACTTAAAAGGAAAATAATACTTAAACTGAAAAAGGAACATTTTGGTTGTGATTACCGAACATAGACTACCTCGGGCTGGGGAGCAAGAAGGTGATTAGGAAGCCGCCACGTGGTTCTCCCAACTATACAGCAACACCGCCGGTTAACGCTCGTACCTCCGTCTCCGATGTTATTAGGGTTCTTGAGGGTTTTATCTCAAGGGTCCTGACAATACCCAGAAGGTAAAGCTTCAATCTTGGCTTTATTTTCTTGGTTCTTTGATGTATTTTCGAGAGATAACGATTATTTAGGGCGATATTTTATTATGAGTTTCCCTTTTTAAAATTAGACTTAAATTCACGGTGAAAGTTCTTGCTTTTGAGTGGAAAGAAGTTGTTCTTAGACTTGAAAGGATACTATGAAGTGTTACACTTTATCAAGAACATCTTTGCTATTTTGGCTACATTTATCTAGAGTCTTTTATTTTAATTTGGCCTAAAAAATTGGTGTTACTTCGCCAGAATCTTCTGGCTAGCATTTTGCCTAATCTCTCTATTTCTATGGAGAACTTCGGTTTTGGGTTGGGCAACACATTTAGGAAACAGAGAACTGATCTATATCGGCGGCCTCAAAAGGAGTTCCAGTTGAATCTGGATTGTCGTGATAATTCATCCATTTTGTCAACGCCACCATCTGATAGTTTGAGCAAAGCGTCTAGTTGTGATAATGCTGATTATGGTAATAATTCAAGAACATCTTATAGTAACCTCAGTGAAGCTGAGGCTGCCGGTGAGCTTGGTGTCGAAGGTGGTAACTCCGGATACTCCTGTTCCAGTGATACCGAGCAAAAGGATGGTCAGATAGATATGAGTAGATTTAGTGAAGGAGACCTAACAACATCTCGGGCAGAGGATCCCAAAAGCGGAACTGTGATGTGCAATAACCATTCTGGACTGCCAGGAGTAGTATCAGATGGAGCTGGGAATGACACCAAAGTCAAGAAAGTGAAACTCAAAGTTGGTGGTGTTACAAGAACAATAAACACTTCTGTTGCCGGATCCTCTTCAACAAAGTCTTCGTCCTCTTCAGATGCCCCTCAAAAATGGCAACCCAAGGTCATTATTTATTTTCCTGTTGTGATAGCTCCTTTATACACATTTGCTTTATGAAACTTTAGAAGTGCATCATACTGATTGGGGATGCACCTTGGTCTAACGCTAAAGAAATGGTGCAGCATACAATAAGTATTACTAGATGCACTGTGACCTAACTGGTCTTTCTTATTTATGAACTTTTCCCTAAGTTGTCTTGAATGTACTTGTTATATTGAAAATTTTCTAGAGTTCCCGTTGCCTGTCCATCAGCAATTTTTTCTAGCTCCTTTAGGTAGTTTTCACTTTTTCATGGATGTAATATCCAATTTGTCAGCAATTTTTTAGATCCTTTAAGTAGTTTTCTCCTTTTCATGGCTGTAATATCCAAATTTGCATGTTATTTTTCCTTGATAAATGTCTTAACATTAAATCACCAACTAAGTCCATAAGAATGTGACTTGTCACCTATAAGACCACTTCCTCAGCAGTCTGCAGAAAGACTTCTGTTTAGATTCCTCAAGGTACTGATGATTGATGTCTTTTGGAGGCTAATGTAGGTTTTCTTCTTCTATTCCACAGCAGAATACAAGTGGACATCATTCCTCTTATAGTGGAAAGGCAATTGGATTGCGAGGTATCCCCTGGAAGGATTTTGCTAAAATTGGTTTTGGCGTTGGGAAAGTGGATTCCTCTACGGATCAGTTACCTGGGCAAATTGCCCCTTTGAAACAATTAGGAAAATATGAGGCAGCTCATAAAAGCAAGTTTCTGCTAAAAAGACATTTATCAGGTGAAACATTCGATGATGAAGACACTGAGAATGACGATGATGATGAGATCCGTTACCTGGAGAAACTCAGGTTTTCCAAATACTCTGCTGGTTATAGTGCTGGCTATGAGGATGATGATGAAGTTGGATACAGAAAAGAGCGGAAGATATCAAGGGTGTTAAGTCAAAGTAGCAATGTTTATGGTGCAGATCTGAGTGATTACAATTCGCTTAAAGCAGTTAAAGGGATTAAGAAATCCAAATCTGAAAGAGCATCCCAGGATTCAGACTATGAAGAGGCAATGGTTTCTGATACTGAGTTAGTACCCAAGAAGAAGAAACAACTAAAGGAATTAGCTGATATCTCAGTAATTGAAAGGAGAAAAATGGCCGTGACTACTCGCCAGCAAGCACTTCAAACTGGAAAAGATATTTCTTGCAGTGCAGGCTTGAGTGCAATTGAGTTTCCCCATGGACTTCCACCTGCACCGCCTAAAAGTGAGTATTCTCTCCGTCTTCTATGGTTTACATATTTCAACTGAGGATCAGCTGATAAATTCAGCTTAATCTGGTTGCAGAACAAAAGGAGAAGCTCTCTGAAGTGGAACAGCAGTTGAAGAAAGCTGAGGCTGCTCAAAGACGCAGGATGCAAGCTGAAAAGGCTGCTCGAGAGTCGGAGGTTTATACATCTTACTCAAGTTTATGTGCTTATGTGTTTTCATTGTCCAAATAGTTTCCATACAGCTATGTAAGTGGTTTAGCCATATATAGCTTTTCGCAGGCTGAAGCAGTAAGGAAAATCCTAAGTCAAGATTCTAGTAGGAAAAAGCGAGAAGATAAAATTAAGAAGCGACAAGACGAGTTAGCACAGGTGAGAGTACGACACAAGTAAAGAATTGAATTTTTTTAGTTTGATGTTGCCCGTCCTACTTTATAGTTTTTGGAAATTTCCCAAGCACTTGTTTTTTGGGTCGAAATCTAGCACACCTATTATCTTCTGTTTTCTACTTTTATGTTTTTGTTTTTAAGTTTGTTCTTTCTTTCTTTTTCCAGTCTTCTCCCTTCCTTCTTGACCATCTATAGGAATACTTCCTTTTTGTTCATTCAGTTAGTCCCACTTTCCTTGGGTTACCATCCCCAGCAATGGCAAAAAGAGCTTCTCCTTACTCCTTTTGAAGAGTGTTGCACCGTCTGTCTTTTAAAGTGCCTATGACATCCTTAGATGACCACTTCCAGATCATGTGTGGCCATTTACCCATTTCCATGTAATTCTAAATCGTCAGGGTGAAGCTGCTGCTCTTTAAAGAGAGTATTTCCTGGTTGAGGAGCTAAAAGTTGCAATGTTAAATTTTCTTCTGTGCTTATACTCTTTAGTTTATACGTCACAATTTTTCTTTTGTGCATATTTTTATGCATTCAGGAAAGAACTGCAACAGCTACTTCACTATCATCAAATGCTATCAGATGGGTTATGGGTCCTTCTGGTTCTGTTGTGATATTTCCCAATGAAATGGGACTCCCAAGCATATTTGAACCTAAGGCTTGCAGGTGATGATCTGTAGGACTTAATGCTTATTCTTGAAGTTTGGATGCTCGAGGACCTTTTTCTAATATTCAAATCCCCCCCACCCCCACCCCACCTCCACCCTTCCCTCTTATTAAATTACTGATCACTAATTTATATAACCTGTTGATTTGGGTTTCATCTGGGTATTCAGCTATCCACCTCCTCGCGAGAAATGTGCCGGTCCATCTTGTATGAATACATACAAATACAGAGACTCCAAATCAAAACTGCCTCTCTACAGTCTCCAGTGCTACAACGCAGTACGTGAGAAGATTCAACATCTAAGTGCTTGCTGAACAGAGCTCTCACAGCCCTGATACTGATGGGCACTTGGACTTTATTTGTAGAGATTCATGTGGTAACTGCAAAGAAATGGTTGTGTTCCATATCATCTTTGATTCTTCTCGCATAATCCAGCTGGCATAATCTATGGCTTCAGCTTAAATTGTTCATTGTACAGTTACCAATCCAGTTAGCATCATTGTGCCCATTTACCAAGATTTCTAGTATGTGGAAAGTAGCTTCATAAATCCACTTATATATATCTGATAACAGAGTCTTTTGTCCCGCTCAATTGAAAGTGGGATGAATCACACATAATCTACTTTGTGCCTTCTGAGTGGAAATGCTCTGAGAATTTGTACTTGTAAGAGTGAACAAAAGTATAAGAAGAAACCTTTCTTGGTCTCCTCTAGAACCAATAAGATCAGGCTGAACATGGGTGGAAGTGCTGAGGGTGAACTCGACGATCCGGTGTTTGATGACATTGTCCATAGCAAAGGTGGCGGATGTGGGTACATAGGGATAATTGGTATTCAGAACAGTCATGCTGCTGAGCTGTGGAACTCAAGGATGAAAGTTTTTGTCTAAACGTGTTGAAGTGGAATGTCTGTCTAAGCTGTAATGATGTGCTGAATATTACTCCGTTCGATTAAGTGCCTATATTCAATATTGTCATTCTTCAGTTCTTTTTCTTGTTCCTGGGAATATGTCAAGGCACACTCAGTATATTCCAGCTGAGAAATTGAAACCAAGAATCCCAATTCTAAAGCTGTAAACTTTGATCTTAAATTATAATTAACATCAGTTATGGAGTTGATCTTCTGGTGCTATTGGTGTGGAAAAACCATCACTTTTATCATGTAGCATACATTAGGAGACTGAAACCAACTTATGGATACCATCTTAAAGTTGCTGTTGTGACCTGCAAAATCAGACATTACTGTGCTGGAGAAAATGATTTTTTATTATTTGTCCTTTATAAAGGTGGTCCAAAATCCAAATGGAGAATATCAAGTTAATAATAATGTAAGCATTTGGGACTTGGTCTAAATATGCATGGCCAACTTAATTAGTCAATCATTAGTGATAAGTGAATACTGGTGGAATGAGTGAGATTTGTGGTCCAGGGGAATTGATGAACTGAGGAGGGTCCATATTCAAGTAAATATAGTATAAGTATCTTTCAATTCATCTTCTTGATATGTACCTTTTTATTATTTAATAGGGTTGGCAATGGGCAGTTGAGGCCCATTTCTAGGTTATATATCCTCCAGCTTTACTATTGTATAAAATCATTTTGATCTAGTTGTTGATTAGTCGCAATCATTTAACACACTGGTGGATTTGGAATTTTCACTAAAAGAGAGTTAAAATTACTTACTAAGTATTAAACAAAGTAATTTTCCAATGAAGTGACAACTCTGCTGCTGATTTTAAGCACCAACATTGAAATTACTACAATTGTTTAAAAACAAATGAATGAAAATTGGAACAATCACACTCACATACTATGTGTATTAAATTAAAATAAGAAGTCTCCCTCATAGCACATTGACTAGTTATTACTCTATCTAATTAATAATGTAATTTGGTTGATTGTTTTTGGAAGTGTTTTGCTAAACAAATTTATAAACAATTGTGGCATAACGTGTTATTCACACTGATGTTTACTTGAGATTGACAAAATTATTAGATAATCCATTAGTCTTTTGCATGAACAACTCTGATATTTAACTATTAAATCTTTTCATTGATTTTTCAATTAATCTTTTATTAGGTAGCAAAATCAACATTTGACGTGCTCACAAAAGAAAAACTGTTTTATATTATATTGTTTAACATTATTTTTCAATTAATCTTTTAACACTGTTTAATTTAGACACTTTTTTCTTTTCCATAATCAGTGAACTTTACGCTTAATATAAAGTAAAAAGTACATAGTTAACCTAGGTGTTTAAGTGACCATTTTGGATATAAAGGTTGTAACTAAAAATACTATTTATCTTATATACTTTTTGCAGAAAAGAAAAAGGTGTGTGTAGTTGTTTTCATCTACAAAGTTATTAACATAGTACTAACATTGATTGGATATTTCAACCAAATATATATTTTCCACCAAAAAATATAATAAAGTTAAAAAGTACTTACTCATAATTCAAAAATTTGCAGACCATCAGAATCCCTTTCCTTCAAACCTCTTTCCCACCAAGAGTGGGAAGGAGGTCAATTTTTTTTTAATGATGTGAAATAGATTAATTTTATTCTTCATTATGTTTTTAGGTTAAAATATAATGTCGTCATTATTTAACTAGCTTAATTTTTATTTTTTTTGACAATTACTTCAAAACAAGCAAAACAATCAATGTTGTTGAGCTATTAAATGGGACAATTTTGTCTTATATTTACGTTTGGGACAAGTTAATTACAGAGACTAGAACAAAAGATTATGATGCAAATGGTATGTAATAAAAAAATTAATTACTAATATTAAATTTTTAATTAAATATTTATCACATTGTTTCTTTTTTCAAAATTATTAAACTCTCGACTGAAATTGAAATGACTTAGAGTTACTAAGCAATAACTTACTAAGATGAAATTGAATTTGATTTTTTTAATTTCCTTTATTATATCAATCTTAAAGATAGTGATATAAATTCATTATTATTAATAAAGTAAAGAGTCAAAAATATACCTAAATTTTTTTTTTTTTGAGTTTTATAATCAAATTATTAAAAGTGTGAGTTTCATACATAAATTATCACTTATTAATTTGGAAATCACATCTCAATGATATATGTAATACACTTTCTTTTATTTAAAAAAAAAATGAGCATATGATATTCTACATGAATAAAACATTATATACTGACAGAATTAAATAAACTATTAATATTATTAAAATTATTGAAAATGTGAGTTTCACGCGTAAACTATCAAGTTTGTTGGTCCAAAGAGAAGAGTCAACAAAGACCATTGAAAACACAGTGATATGGAGAAAAAAGGGAAGTAGTATTAAAAGTAGTTTGTTATATTTCAAAAATTTGAAAGAGAACTATAGAAGGGAAAGAAAAAGGGTATGTATATAGGGGGACCTGACCTGTGTTGGAAGAGGCGACAGACCATAGAGAAAAAAAAAAGTCTCTTTTAACACAAATAAGTGACCTGACAATCACGTGATCTCTTTCTTTCTCTTCCACTCTACTACTCTACTAACCAGTCTTTGATTCTTGAAAAAACCCATGTTGTTCTTTCCTCCTTTTAAGATTTCTTCCTTAAAATCCACGCGCTTACTTTGTTGTTGTCTGGTTTCTTGAAATTGATTTTTTTTCATTGTTTCTTCCCTTCCCATTTGTTCTTTCTACCAAAGTTGAAACCTTTGTTGGAGTTCTTGAAACCCCTTTTCACTTCCAAGATCTCCTTCTGTAGTTGAAGGTATGTTGATTTTACTTTTTTTACTAGTTTTTGTTGTGTATATTGTCCTTGTAATTCTTCCTATTCTTGGGTTATTGCTTGTTTTTGAGTTTTGGTGTTATTTTTCTTGGGATTCTTGGGTTATTGCTTCTTGGTGTTTTTTTTCTTGGGATTCTTGGGTTATTGCTTCTTCTTGATTCTTGGGTTATTATTATTTTTTAAATGTTCAATTCTTGTTTTTGTAAGGATGATTAATGCTTCTCTGTCTTGTCATTAATGATCTTGGTTTTCACGCTTTTGGCCTCTGTTTATCAGAAGTTTTTTTACTTTTGTTACCGTTTCTTGTTGGTTGATCGATCTTTCTCTTTACTGCATTCTGATTTTGGCTTGAGTTTTGAGTTGGTTGTGTTGTGTATGTGGCTATTCTTCCTGTTCTTGGGTTATTTTTTATTCTTGGTGTTATTTTTCTTGGAATTCTTGGTGTTTTTTTTCTTGGGATTCTTGGGTTTTTTTCTTTTAAATGTTCAATTCTTGTTTTTGTAAGGTTGATTAATGCTTCTCTATCTTGTCAGTAAGGTTGTGTATGTATGCTATTCTTGGTTGGGTTCTTTTGTTCTACCTATTATCACTGAGAAATTTTACTTGTTTATTCTGAAAATTGAAGGAAAATGGGATTTATTTCACGGAAGTTATTCCCAGCATGTGGGAACATGTGCATTTGCTGTCCTGCTATGAGGTCTCGATCTCGACAGCCCGTTAAGCGTTACAAGAAATTGCTAGCTGAAATCTTCCCCAAATCACCAGTAAGTAAATTGATTTCAGTTTTCTTGAGGTCTAACTAATACTCCACTTTCACTTGTCCACTTTGAACTTTCCATGCTCATTCAGAAATAATAATTAATATGAATTGTTTACCTTAATACCCATGTTAATTGATGTATTTTCTTAGGTGATTTAGGGAATTAAGTAATGCTAAGCGTAAAACACGGAAAAAGATATTTGTCTTTTCGTTGATATGTTAAAAGTGACATGTAAAAGTGAATGAATGGAGGGAGTAACTGCCTTGTTATGCTTGAGAAGAAAATATATAAAGAGTAACCACAGTCAATCCATGAATCTGCTTTGTTGGTACTTGTGATAGCAACATTCAATTGCTCTGCAACTTGTGAATGCAGGATGGCTCGCCTAATGAAAGGAAAATAGTGAAATTATGTGAATATGCAGCGAAAAATCCTTTCAGAATCCCCAAGGTAATGGCTTTCTTCACTGCCTATGGATGTAAGCCCTTTCAGTAAAATTTGCAGCCTTTACACATGCTTTTCTTGATCAGATTGCAAAGTATCTTGAAGAAAGATGCTACAAAGAGCTGCGAAGTGAGCACATCAAGTTTATCAATGTTATTGCTGAGGTGTACAATAAGTTACTTTGCATGTGCAAGGAGCAAATGTGAGTTATTATTTTTCAATATTTATAACTATCTCGGTGAAGTATAAGAGTTTAAACCCCAAGAGTATTCTCTTGTAGTATTTTCCTGATTATGATAGAATGGAACGTAGTTCTTTCTTTTTCATCCAGCCTTAATACGTTTAAGATTTCCCACAATTATTCTTTAATTACTTGAGGCACTTTTTCAATCTAAGTGTCAGAATTAATAATTTAAAACATCTTCAAATTACGCACAGACAGGGCATGCCATAATTTTGAGTTTGATATTAGTCATCACTAATAGAGCTGTCCTTACCATCAAGCTGCTGCATGTAATCAATGATTGCAGGTTTACATAATACATATAATTTCATTAGTCCTATATTATTCCAACCTTCAATTATGCTAGCCCTTCGTTAAGTCTGTATTGCAGTTGATACGCTTACCGGTAGACTGATTCTGTAATATAATGCTTTAGATTCTCATTGTTTGGCAAAACCTATGCTAGGTAACTCAGATCATTGTATTTTGTAAAATGATATCAAGTTGGAGTAAGCCTCCACTTAATCTTCTAGGTATTTAATATATTACCGATTTTTGTGTCTGCAGGGCATACTTTGCTGCTAGCCTATTAGACATGGTTGTTGAACTGCTGGATGACTCTAAGAAAGATGCTGTCAGGATTACTGGTTGCCAGACCCTGACCAGGTTTATTTATAGTCAGGTGATTAATGAAAATATTGATGAATGCAGCTTTGTATAATGTCAAATTCTCTATTGGGGTATCAATTTGGGTGTGTAATGAGTAGTTTATTAATCTAAATATGTAACACAATTACAAAAATACCTTCATTGAGATGTAAAAGAAAGTTCTTGAATGTCTAATTGGATATTCTTCACACTATGCTGTTCTGGTTGATTAAAGAATCTTTGCTGATTAATTCACCTCAAAAACTTCTTTTGGCTCCAAAAGTGGTATTCAGTATTCAATAGTCATCTCTGAGCAACCTCAAATAAATATAGGGGAGTTTAAGCTAGTGTGCTTTTGTTAGATGAAGCCATACTGCAAAACTACGTTATTTTGGTAGTCAAAACTTTTGTTATTGAAGCTAAAGTGTGTTACACTATGCTTGAGTTCTTCCTCTTACTTGTATAGATGAGCATGCCACTTTAGTTGTACAGTGTAAAGAGTCACTTCTTATCATCTTATGTATGTTATCTGAGATGACTATCTTTGCCATGTATGTTTATAGAATTTTTATTCCCCAAGAATCTTGTATGTATAATTACTGCTTCCTAGTTATGGTAAACCCAGAGTCATTCTGCACTAGCTGAAGATTGACATTAGTTTCTTTTATTTGTAAAATTACTTACCATCTTATTTTGGAAGCAGGTAGATGGAACATACACATATAACATAGAAACTTTGGTTCCCAAAGTATGTTCATTGGCACGGGAGACTGGTGAAGAACATGAAAAACGCAGCTTGAGGGCATCAAGTTTGCAATGTCTTTCTGCCATGGTATTGTGAAATTACTTTTATGGTTTGGTCAAAAGCCATTATTTTAACAATGCTTGCTTTATATTTGGCAGCAATTCTCCTCATACAAGTTTGCTGAATGTTTAGTTGGACCTGAGTTATTGAATCCACCTTTGCAGGTTTGGTTCATGGCTGAGGTCTCTCATATATTTGTTGATTTTGATGAGGTTAGTAGAGTGAGATCTCTCTCTCTCTCTCGTACAAGATGTTCTAGTTCCTTAAGTTATTATTCCCTATTTTTGTAAATGTTACATACTCTTCATTTGCCAGAACATATTTCATGAGTCTTTATTGTGAGATTTGATATGAAGGTTTTCTGAAATAGACAGTGATATGTTGTGGATAGTAATGTAAATCTTGTTTCCCATCTTGGGTGAGTTCCTAAGAGTCTCTATCCTTTGATTGTTTGCATTTATTGCTAATCTAATACATCAGTTATTCATGGTCATTGGCTTTCGAGTGAAAAATTACACCAGTAAATGAACTGAAATGTTCATGAACAAACTCAGCAAAAACAAGATCTGTTTGTTTGTTAAACAAGATGAGCTCGAGCTTATTGTATAGCTCAATATTAAATGATCTGAGCTCAGTATCACCTCTTTCCTATTTTTCTTTGTGAATATGAGAGGTCTCCAATTCTTTCAGGGGCATAATCTGTTCTCTCCGTCTCTGCATGGGTTTTTTACTTCCCCAAGTCCAAGTGATACAATAGGAGATTAATTATTCCCTCAGTTTCAATTTGTTTGTCCTACTTTCTTTTTTAGTCCGTCTTAAAAAAATGCCTCTTTCCTTTTTTGGAAGCTTTTTAATTCCAACTTCCCATGACATGTTTAGAACCACAAGATTAAAGGGCATTTTGGTACATTTGACCTATTGTTTTTATTCAAAAAATATACTAAAGAAAATGAAACTTGAACAAAACTCACAAATGACTGAATGAGCTCAATGTCTAACTAGTTTCTTCAATGAACTCGATCCTCAGCGGAGCTCAGCTATTTGTGTAGACAAGAAGAGTTGAGCTCAGCTCAAGCTTGAAGGAATTTACTGAATTTGAGTATGTGCTTGACACGTGGCACATGCTAATTGTACCAAGTATGCTGTGCTTGCAGTAGTAGTCAGACCAAGTGCAAGCATCTGGAAATCTGCTTGGGTTGGCTCATTTACAGCTCTAAGAAAAAATGCATTTTCTTGTTTTCTCATTCTAGTTGGTTATTCTAGATTTGCTGACTAGGAATTATCCGTGTATGGATGATGTCTTCTCAGAATGCTTTATCTTTTGTTAACAAATGACAACAACTAGCCATCATTGAAGTTCTATATCATCTTGTGCAGATTGTTCATGTGACTCTGGATAACTATGAGCCTGAAATGCATAATGAAGACTTTGAACGAGGGGAGGCACACCACAATTGGGTGGATGAAGTTGTTAGATCTGAAGGAAGAGCTGTTGGTAGTGAATTTGGTCCTTGCCAAATTAGACCCAGACCTGATAAGAAAGATCCATCTTCATTAACAAGGTTTGTGCCGCTAAATCCACTAAAAATTTGGCTTTCTTACCAGATAATCACGACTGCTGCTAATGCATTGATATCTCTTTTAATCACTTTATCTACCTACCTTTTTATCTTTCTGCCTCAAATTGTTTCTACAGAGAAGAAATCGAAACACCAAAAGTATGGGCTCAAATTTGTCTTGAAAGGATGGCTGACCTGGCCGAAGAGAGCAGTACAATGCGTAGGGTGTTAGAGCCAATGTTTGTCCATTTTGACCATGGGAGGCAGCACTGGGTTTCTCCACATGGATTGGCTGTGATGGTTCTCTCCGATATGATCTACTTTGTTGAAAGTTCAGGTAATCTGCTAATATACTGCTTCTTGAACATTGGTGTCATTATCCCTAGTGTACTGATGTGCCTGCATTGGACAACTTTTCCTCTATCCTTGTGTTCATAGTGGAGTTCTTGGTACATTTTCAGTGTACAGCTGCATAACCAAATGTCACTTGTGAAGCAGGTGTTTCTTTGATGGGTTTCCCACTGCATTTCTGTTCAGTATTAATTCTTCTTCATAGATATTCCTTTTGCATGTAGAAAAAGTTACTAGACCTGCTTTTTCCGCGTTGTGTTCTGGGGAATAAGGTAAATGACAAAATACACTGTAAAGTATATTGCTTAAACTGGTGGGTCAATGACTGGTATCTGTTATATCACCATCTAACACTGTAAAGTATATTGCTTAAATACTGTTTTCCTAGAAGTCATCATAATTCTATACATTGATGGCACAAATATTTGAATAGACTCGATGACATCTAAATGTTCTTCATTCTTGTGGATTCTCAGGGAATCAACAGTTGATTTTAACCGGTGTAATTCGTCATTTAGACCACAAGAATGTGGCACATGATCCTCAAATGAAGTCTTATGTCATCCAAACTGCTACTGCTTTGGCTCGACTCATTAGATTGGAAGCTAGTCTCTCAGATGTACGATTTGTCGGTGACTTGTGCAGACATTTGCGTAAGAGCCTTCAAGCAACTGTCGAATCAGTTCAAGAGCAAGAGCTTAACTTCAATCTTGCACTTCAAACATCTATCCAAGAATGCTTCCTAGAAACTGCTAAAGGGGTAATTTATGTTAGTTAATGAATGGTTTTGATAGGCTATTTCTGATATTAACAGATTTTTCCCTTAGATTGTTGATGCACGACCACTGTTTGATATGATGGCAATGATGCTGGAGAAGTTGCCCTCTCTTAAAGTGGTTGCCAGGGCTACAATGGGATCCTTGATCATTCTTGCTCATATGATCTCATTAGCATCTGTTGTTTCACGATGTCAGCAGGTAAGTGATTGCCTGCTTTGTCATCCATGTTGGGTCCTCTTACATTGCCAGCTAGCTTGTTTGCCGTAAAATATGTTTCCTCCTTTTTAGCTTTAGGCTTCTCGCACGTTTATTGTCTGTTTTGAGTAATCATGTCTGAGGTTAATGAATAAAATCTTCACAGAATGTTGGATGTGAATTGTTCTTTTTATGTATTCTAATGGAAATGGATATATTTTCTGCCGTACATGATTTCTTATCATTTTATGGTAACTGGCAAGTAATATCAATGGGAACAATGAAATTTTCTTGTTGAGTTGAAGTATGTGTTCATCTTCTATATCATATGCGTTTCAACAAGATTATTTTATATTTCATTATCTTAAATCCTTTTAGGTGTTCCCTGAGGAGCTGTTTGTTCAGCTACTGAAAGTGACATTGCATCCAGATGTTGAAATACGGATTGGAGGACACCACATCTTTTCTGTTCTCCTAATCCCAAGTTCTAATCATATTAGACATGACATAGCCAACCACACAAGGAGATGGAATGCAAACGGCTCATCTACATTTGTGTCAATTACTTCGTTACTTGATAAGCTTCGAAAGGGAAAGGATGGAATTAAGTTGAAGGAAGGACATGTTATTCAAGATGATTTGAAGGCGAGAGACAATGTTGATGAGGAACACAAGCAGGGTTGGGCCGTAAACAATTCACCGAAGTTTCAAAAATTTAGTTCTATGATTGATTGTACAGCCGTATCAGTTGGTAGCTTGAATGAGGGTGTAAGAACATAACTGATTTAACTGATATCGCTTTCTTATTCTAGTTTTTCTTTCTTTCTTTCTCTTTTGTGCATTTTCACTAATTTCTGGCTCCACTGAAGAATGCTTTTTACTTGATTCAGGAACCATACATTCTGAAGCTAAACAAGGATCAAATTGTCCAGTTGCTGTCAGCCCTCTGGCTACAAGCCAACATGCCAGATAATTTACCTGCAAATGTTGAAGCTATAGTTCAGTCATTTTGCTTGACACTTATTTCTTCACGTGTTAAGGTGAGCATTCAGGTTATTCACATTGTGATGCTAAACCCCCCCAAGAAAAAACTAAACAAAAAGTCTGAGTAAACACAATTCCATGCAAGGATCAAGTGCTTTCTCTAAACATCTTTGTATCTAATCCATGCTCATGGTTGTCAATTTTCTGTTGTTGCAGAAAACCAACAATAACTTACTGATACGCTTTTGTCAGCTTCCTCTATCACTTATGAAGTTATCCCTAGACCCTACTAATGGTAAGGAACTGTATTTTTTGCAACTAATGAACTCATGGTTAACTGCTAAAAGTGAATTACAATTATCTTGTGTCTTCTTTCAGGATTGTTTCCTCCAGCATACCAGCGTTCACTTCTTGTGTTATCAGCTGCCATGTTAGCATTTTTGGTGAAGATTTATCAGATAACTGACCTAAGTATTATACTTGAAACATTGCGGGATTTTGGTGTGAGTACTCCCTAGGATAAACTTTCATTGATTTCATTTCAAAGTCATGGCTACATGTTCTGTTACGAAGAATTAATGCAAACAAGGCGGTTTGATCTTGCTTTTTTCACTAAAAAGAATCTTAATTGATAAGATATTTGCAACATTATGGAAATAGAAAAGACTATTTTTCTGTTGTTGAACAAGTTCTGATTGCTACATTATGGAAACAGAACTGTTTTTCTGTTGTTGGACAAGCTCTGATTGCAACATTATGGAAATGGAAAAAACTATTTTTTCTGTTGAACAAGTTATGATTGCAATTTTATGGAAGTAAAAGTTTTTACTATTGTTGAACAAGTTAGAAACAACATTTCATCTCTACTACCATGTTTGTTTAACAAATTTGTTATGACATATTTTGTTTGTAATTGCTGTTAAAATCCCCTCCATGTTCAGGTTGATCCTTTTCTGGGTATCAATGATGGTTATCAAGTGTACCTGAAGCCTCACGTAGATGTGAGAAAATATGGTTCTGCCGCAGATAACGAAGCAGCTGTATCATCACTATCAGAATTGCGGAACAAAATTCAAGAGTGTCATGAGATAATAAAGGACATCTTAGTTAAAAGTTTGTCTAGCATTGCAGAGGTACTAGTTGTCTTGAAAATTCAATGTATACTTCGTTATTTCTTAACTTAACTCCGGGTCTCCCCTGCCGCCAAGAAAAAAAAGGAAAATAATCTCAAATGGACTTTTTTTTGTCCCTGGTCCTGCATATTCGTGCTTACTTATTCTTTTGGGGTGTGCCTTAGGTTGAGGCAGATGACATATTCAAGCAGCTGTCGGAGGATTTCACACCTGATGATACTTTCATCTTTTATCTAAAATCAATGGTTGGCATGGATCACGTCCAAATAGGATCACACTCCAGAGATTCACCTTCGTTTGATGAGGTTTGCTCACCAAGCATTCACATGATTCTTTGTGGCATGACATAGATGCTGGTTTAGTGTTCATCATCATTTAGTATCCCCACCCCCGGTCCAATTTATGTGGCACTTTCCTTTTACTCCCTCCGTTTCATTCTACTTATCCCATGTTGACTTGACACTCCCTTTGAGAAAATATTTATTAGGGGTTTATCTTACTAAACTAACCTTATTAATTATGCTTTGGAAATCTAAATTTGACTACTAGCATTTTATGTAGTTATTTAATGATAAGGGTAATATTGGAAGAAAATGATAATTTTTTCTTGATTTGTTAAAATAGACAAGTAAAAAGAAAAAAAAATCTATTTTAGTATTAAGGGGCAAGTAATTTGAAACGGAGGGAGTGGCATGTCCTTAAAAGAGAATGCCACCTTTTGTTTTTACCCTTAGTGAGATTATTTATAGCCACATAAATGTCTGGCTTGTTTAAGACATGAGTTTCAGTAGTCTTTTCTTTTTAACTATGTGCCCAGTCAACTAGGCCCTATAAAATGGGATGGAGGAAGTACCAAGCAAATCTGTCCCTATCATTCCCTAGTTTAATGCCAGTGTCTGCTAACAGCTTCCTTATTGTTAATACATGCTCTCATATTCCTGAATCACAACATCTTTATACGTTTGTTGTTTACTGGTGCAGGAATGTTATCCAAATTCATTTGTAGAGGATGACAAAGTAAGTGAATCATCAATTGCTGACATCACCAGATTCGTTCCCAGAATTCCTATGTCTCCATCTCCTTCGATGTCTCATGTTGTGAGCATTGGACAGCTTCTTGAATCGGTAAACTTCCCCACAGGCCACAACCCCTTTTATGTGTCCATCCACATGCATCTGTCTGTTTTCCTTTTGTGTGCCCCTAGAGATGAGCTTGATTGTAGAAGGATAATATAGTCTAGGCAGAATAGTTCGTTAGTTATAAACAAGATTTAGGGAGGTGTGACTAATAGTTGATTTGCCTGTTTGATCCGACTATTGCCACATTATTAATGAGAGTGTAAATCCTTTTAAAGAAAAGGAAACATCTTTCATGTACTCAATCACAGAGGTAACTCGCTATTTGCAACAATGTGTCACATACTACTTTAGTGGATGCTGCATGATATCACTTTTCTGCAAATAGATTTCACCTCTTTTAGCAATCTAAAGTTGTGCCTGTTTTGAATTTGTTGCTCAATAAATGAAATTTGAAAAATTATTGAAATTGTCGTTCAATATATGAATTTTTGAAAAGTTGTTGATTACTCCCATAGTTGATCCAACGTAAAAGCAAAGTTTTTCTGTGTGTCAAGTCTCTCTCATCTGAAAGTGTGTAAAATGATGTGAGTTAAATCTGCAAAATGAGAAAATGTGAGTTGAATCTGAAACAAAATTGTTAAATTTCTGCTTAGTTATGTACTGTCAGTTATATTTGCAAGCTGGTCCTGTCAAGTTTGTCTACAAAGTTAGCTTCATATTTGCATCTCCTGTCAAGTTATATAAATGGATTACATCATCTAATATTATTCTAGGTCCTTTGCCTACTTTTTCTCCGAAAACGGTTTTCACACGTTTTTCCTTGTTAAACAAGGGCAACTTCCGCTCCCTGATTGGTACCTTTAATCTATGACCACTACAGGTGTTTGGCATGAGTGTGATATAGTTAGGTTTTGTTAAAAATTGAAGCTAGAGACAGATAATACTGCACCAATTATATGAACGAAGTACAAGCATTCATAGTTTTGGTTGGTCCAATGTATGAAAGTTGACAAAGCACCAACTTAATGATCTTTTATGCGATTTGAAAGAACCAAGTCAATCGAATAGCATTCTCCTTATTGTTCCTTAAGTTGGTTTCTTTTCTCAGGCACTCGAGGTGGCTGGTCAAGTAGCTGGTTCATCCGTTTCAACTTCACCACTTCCATATGACACCATCACTAGTCAATGCGAATCTCTTGGCACAGACTCGAGAAAGAAACTTTCTAATTGGTTAGCTCATGAAAATCATTGTTCAAAAGCAGCTGGTATGGTGTATCCTGCCTTCCCCGCAAATGGGCCGTCTGCACTTGCTAAGGTGATCTTGTGTTAATTGTCTCCTAACTAGATCTTCATGCGTGTTCTTATTTTGAATCCCTCAATAGAGAAAGTTTGAACGCAAATGTGATCTCAGATGATTTAATTTCTCTCTGTTTCCGGTGTAGAAGTTGCTTTTGTTCTTTTTTTCGAGTCTTTAATTATGCCCCTTACTATGTCATCAGTGTACAAGTCTAGACTTGTTGCGTACTTGCATTTGATATTGATATCCATATGGTATGTTTTAACGTCTGTAACTTGTGTTTGCTGCAGATACTTCAAGAAGATGGACCTGCTAAAGGACCTCCGTTATCAAATGAATCATGGCTAGCACTGAGGCTACCTCCTGCAAGTCCTTTTGATAACTTCCTCAGAGCTGCTAGAGGTTAGATCGATGCACGCAATGCAACTGCACCTTAGTTTGTAAATGACATCACATTGAGCTACTGATCGACTAGTAGGTTTAGCTAACCCTTTTGCTTTAATTCCAACTCTGGAGCTGTCATACCCCAACTTATCAAGTGTTTGTATTTCTTAGGTGTGTTTGTTGTAGCATTGTTGTAAAGTGCAGTATTACTAAGCTGTATTTAATTCTAACTTATGGTAGTCGTCTGTATCTAGGCTTGCTTTACAACTCCAGCTCCTCTGATAATTTCAAATCTCTCTTTACAATTTGGATGGAGTTTTAATTTAAATGAAGTTGTCTTATGTTTTTTTTTTGTTTCCCACTTGGTGTTCGGTACCTACTTGGAGCCCGACTAAATTCGGATTTGCGCCGGAAAATCCCATAGGAGTAACATGTTTCCTAACTAAGGTGACTTGAACTCGAGACCTCTTCAAACCTTCATTTCATGCTAAACTAACTTTTGGTGTGATATAGCAATACTAAAGTGATTCTTACGAGATCAAATTAAATAAAGTATCTTATTTCATCATTTTGAAGATTTTTGTGAATTTAATTGAGTGATTATATAAGAAATTCACTCTTATTTATAATGTTTGATACCAACGCTGTTTTAAAAGTTTCATGACTGCTATAGTAAGATGGTGTTATATATGTATTTTGACATGTGACATTTAGATCTCATTTAGATGATATATCTAAAAGTTGTGTAAAATTATTTTTTGTACATTTTATGTTGTAAATGAAAAGAAAAATATTTGTTAAATTGAAAATCTCAATTGATTTTCTTATTTCATTAGTTAAAATCTAAAAGCTTTTATGTCCAAATTCATAGACAGTTTAAAAATTTTAATCTCAAAATTTCAAATATATCACATAAATTGAAATACAAGCAAATAATGATCACCTAATAATGAGTTAGATAAAATAAATATAAACATTAAAACATGTTTAATATGAACATATATATAATTATTATAAATTGCCAACCATAGAATAACAATTCCTTGAAAGAAATCATTAGTGATATATATATATTCTCTCTCTATATATATATATAATGTGTGATGAATAAAATAAGCTGCCATCAGTTTCATGCCATACGCGTACTCCCAATTAATTATCAAGACACTTTTTTTTTACTTTGACAAACAAATTCTATATATAAGTTTCCTGTTAATTGGTAAACATGTAGAATATAGTTCTCCAGCAACATCTTCAAACATTCATCACACATGACCAAATAATATATTCAATATAATCAACTTATTAATCCTTTTTGAAAAAAGTAGTACATTTTTGTGTTGTATTTCCTTGATAAACATATAGTTTAATTTATCATAACTTTATATTTTATGATAAATATAAAGTTATGATTAAAGATCTTTGTGATTCATTTGTTCCTCTAAGGGGTGAGCTTGCTTTGAATTTGGACATTTCATCTAATAAGTTTGTATGGTTTCGAAAAGTATAGTTTAATAAAATAGTTTTTAATATTATTTATCTATGAAATAAATAATTGTTCATGCTGACTAACATCATGGAGAATACTCGCTATCCTATGGAAAATATATATTTTAACTTGAATGATAAGAATTCAATAATGTTAAAGTATTTTTATTTACTTGTCTAATAAAACCGATAAGTTTGATAATATTTTTGAAATTTTATGTGTAAAATTAATTGAAAAGAGCCAAATATACCCTTCAACTATTCAAAATACGTTAATTTTACCCCCTTGTTACGAAAGAAGTATACATGATGAAGTTTATGTCGTTCAGTTTAGGTGGAGCTCAAATTTATGTTTAGTTTTGGGAAAAGGTATAGATTTCCCCTTCAACTTGTCCTGAGAAGTTAGTTACAAACTTAAATTATTATGACGACCTATTACACACCTTTACTACTTAAAATTGAATTTATTCCCTACTGTATAAATATTTCAAGACTTACATATTGTAGCAAGTCAATTTACTTGATGATGCAAAAAACAAATAAACTAACAACACACAAAATTTAAATTACGAGAATGAAAGATTCATTTCCTATCCATATCCTTATTCTTTTTAGGTAACTTTGATGTTCTCGTCTTGGTTAAGACATGACCAAATTAAAAAAAATAAAAATTCTTATTGGTTCTATCAGTTTCTTAAAAATTCTATTTTTCTCCAAAAGATCGAGAACTTTAGTAACTCCTAATTATTAAAAAAACTTTATTTAATACAAAAAAAAAAACTTACATATTATTTTTAGAAACTATAAATTTGAGAAGATTCTGAAGTTGAGTTTCTTTCGTTTAGTTTAATTTTTTGGATTTTTGTCCGTATAATAAATTAAAAATACTGAATAATAAGTAATTGAATTATAGAAACATCTAATAACTATTTGGTGAGCGGCGTACGTTAATTGGATGTATGCTAAGTTGCGCTGAGAGCGCCGTTCTATATCTTTCCAAGCTCGTCGTTCTCGTTATTTGTTTACTCCAACACTCAACTCTTTAAATTGCCCCAAAAACCTATCTTTTCCTCTTCATCTACTCCAAACTCCAAAAAAAAGAAATCCAAGAAAAAAAAAATGGCTCATTCTTGCATAGCCACAACCTCCTCTCTCTCTAAATTCAATTCCTCAATTTTTCCGTCTGATTCTTGCAATCTTTCTCCCATATCTCTACAATTTAAACGTCTTTCCTTGAGGTACTGAAATGGGTTTGTATCTTTTTACTAGTATATGTCACTAATACTGAGTGTTTCCCTTAAAGTTTTGATTTTTTATGTTTTGGGTAATTACCCAGGAATGGGAAAGTGAAGAATAGGGGAAATAGCACTGTCAAGGCTGGGTATTCTGGAGCTGACTGGGATTTAGCAAAGGCTTCACGTTCTTCAGGAATTTGGTCTATCAGGTTCTTTTTCTTTTTCTTCCCCCCACCCCCAAACCCAATCTTTAAGGGTCTTGGTTGAATTTCTTGGTAAATCTTGAAACTTTTTCCATGTTTTGTTAGCAAGAAATTGTCTAATTTAAGAGTGGGAAGGATACTTTTATTGGTTGTTATTGTTAAGCAAGAAATTGTCTAAATCTTGAAACTTTTTCCATGTTTCTTATGGTTGATGAGTGGATAAGGGGGAGTAGGCATAGAATATCTTGGGGTTAGGCCCAAATTTGGCTAACCAAGTTTAGACACTGATAAGAAGATGTTAATTTGACTTAATGGGTAGTACAATATTAGTAGTAGAACAACAACATATCCAGTGTAATCCCGGGGTCTCGTAGGGTAGTGTGTACGCTTACCTTACCCCTACCCCTACCGTGGAATGTATAGAGTTTGTTTCAGATAGACCTAGTAGTACAATATTAGTAGTAGAAAAAGGGAGCATTATTGATGTCAAAAACATCACGTAGAAGCACAAAATTGAATAGTGAAATAAATTTTGAATTCTTGAAAGTCATGAAGGTTACTTGTTAAAAAAAAGTATATAATAGGATTGTTAGTGGTGTCAAACATTTTGCGATATCCCATATGGCAAAGTTCATATCAATTGAGACAGAGGAAGGACTACTTTAATCTGTATTTTCATTTATCTTCTTAAAAAGAATCTTGTAAGTTACCTGAAAAGTAGATAGAAGGGTGTTTTCTTAGGTCATTTTATGGGATTTTTACAAGGAGTAAATGATCCAGTGTTTTCTTAGGTCATTTTATGGGATTTTTACAAGGAGTAAATGATCCACTTTTTATGGACTTGTGGAACACATAAGTTGTAAGAATTCATTGTTGATGACTTAGTTGCTTTGTCATCTTATCTGTTATGTCTTATGCTTTTTCCTTGTTATTGGGTTTTGCAGAGATGACGTGCAAATACCATCATCACCTTATTTTCCTACATATGCCGCCCAAGGTCAAGGACCACCGCCGATGGTACAAGAGCGATTTCAGAGTGTGATCAGCCAGCTCTTTCAATATGTAAGAATTTGTTTCTTATGGTAGATTTAACATTCATCACAAAGTCACAATGTACTTGCTAAAATTTTAATTTCTGTATTATTATTATTATTATTATTATTATTATTATCATCTTGTAGAGGATCATACGATGTGGTGGAGCAGTTGATGATGATATGGCTAATGTCATAGTTGCTCAGCTTCTTTATCTTGATGCTGTTGATCCCACAAAGGTATATTTTCAAGAGTGCACTTGTTTACATCGGATAGACTTTGGTTAAAATATTAAATGTTTCAATTTCAAGGAGATTCTGCATAAGGCAGTCCTTTGGTAGTATATATCATCTTTTGTATTTGTGAATATTAATCCATCGCATTTGTTTGCCTAAATATGATCTGTCTAGTGTCTACTGCTTAATTGCTTGAGCAACTTGTGAATTTCTTTCCTCTTTTTCATAATGGAATATTTTTTTTTAATTTTCTTTTTGATAACCGAGAAATCCGTCCGTGACCCGCCCTTTGGACCAATCACAGCCTTCTAAACTCGGTGGATAATTCCCCC
>JAJOOR010010637.1:0-25006 GCA_036250505.1 Solanum acaule | reverse complement strand
AAGAACGCCCCCCTTTTTCCAATTTAGGGTTTC
Organism: Solanum acaule; assembly: GCA_036250505.1. NCBI lineage: Eukaryota > Viridiplantae > Streptophyta > Magnoliopsida > Solanales > Solanaceae > Solanum > Solanum acaule. Next base: position 24,973 of record JAJOOR010010637.1, on the reverse strand, counting down.
TTCCTTCTCCAATCGAAGTTTGAGAGAAGCGATTCAATCAAACAACCATGCCGAAGAACAAGGGTAAGGGAGGTAAGAACAGGAAGAGAGGAAAGAATGAAGCCGACGATGAGAAAAGAGAGCTTGTTTTCAAAGAAGATGGACAGGAATATGCTCAGGTCCTTCGTATGCTTGGTAATGGACGTTGTGAAGCTATGTGTATTGATGGAACTAAGCGTCTTTGTCACATACGTGGTAAGATGCATAAGAAAGTATGGATCGCTGCTGGTGATATCATCCTTGTTGGCCTCCGTGACTATCAGGCAAGATCCAATTTTTCCGATACCCTTTTCTTCTATTTGTGTTTTTCATATCTGTTTTGAGAAATAAAATTTGGTGTTTTTTTTAAAAAAAAAAAGGGTGTAGGGGGTTACAAGCTTGAGGATCAAACCCTCACCAACAATGTGTAAATTTGGTGTGACAAAGATGCTTTCTTTTTAGTAGTTTCTGTTCTGTAATGTATAACTTTGATCACCTTGCCTAAATGGATAAATGGGATGATGTAGCCTCCTCTGTATTAGGATAGAACTATTGATTCCATATTTTTTTGATTGGGGAGCATAAAGTCCCGAGGATTTTAAGTTATTGGGTATGGTGCACCTACTACTTTGTAGTAGTATGGACATGCTATCTCAAGGAAGTAGCTAGTCTATGTATGATTGATTTGTGTATGTATATATGTGTGTGTGTGCACTGCGGCAGATTTAAGACTTGGAGTTTAATGGTTCCCAATAATCTCAAATTATAAAGAAAAAGTGAGACAAAACGAAGGCTTGCGTGGTTTTTGTTAAAAAAGAAAAAAGGAGAAAAAAAAAGATAATTATGTTGCCCAAAGGATTCAAACCGTTGCAGAGGACAGCAAAACTTAACAGGTTTCCCCTTTGCCACTATCAACAGACCATTTTTATATTGGGTTCCAACTAAAAAATTATTGTATGTTTAGTGGATTCTCAATATAAATACAAGGTTTGTGCAAAAGTTGCTCGTTTCCGGGAACCCGCACCTCATACCCTAAATCCGCCCCTTTGTATGCCCGCAAGTGCGTCTGTGTGCGTGTATATATATATATGATATATGTATGTATGTATCTGTTCCTGCTTCTGGCTTGACATGCGTCTGCCCGTTTCAAGAGAAAAATAGTTTTTGTAATTGCTACTTACTGCTGATCTTCAATTAGAAGTGGCACTGGTGTGTGTGATTGAGTCTGTGTATGAAGATCTCCTTCCTTGTTTTACTTGGCAATTAGTGCCTGATAAGCCTAAAACAAAGGCTATAGTTTTACTGAAAAGATTGAAAATTATAGGTAGAGAAAGGACTTACATATGATGATATATATGGACTTAGAGAAAGCATACTATAGAGTGCGAAGAAGTATCTTTGGTAGGTAATGCAAAAGAAAAGAATTCATGTCAAATATATAAATGGCATACAGGATATGTACAAGGGAGCTGTCACAAGTGGGAAAACAGTTGTGGGATTGGCGGGAGCAGTTCTCCATTATTGTGGGTTTTGCACTAGGGCTTTGCGCTAAGCTCGTGTCTATTTACACTTGTAATGGGATGGGCTAACCAATGATATACAGCATGAGGTACCATGCTTTATGCTCTTCGCAAGCAAAATCTTGTTAATTGATGGAACTAGTGAGGTTGTCATTCAAAAGCTCGATTGATAGAGAAGCACTTTAGAGAGTAAGGGATTTGAGATAAGTTGGGAGTAGGACAAAACTTCATGCACTGCTCGTTCAGCCAAAGAGATAGGACTGGAGTCCAGGTGAGATTTGATGGGGTTGAGGTATCTAATTGTTGACAGTTTAGATGTTTAGCTCAATGTTCTAGGAGAACAGAATGATAGATGAAGATTTTACACATAAGATTAAAGTAGGATGGTTGAAATGGACTGTCACAATAGTGTTATAGGAAGATATCTATCAAATGAAAGAAAGTTCTATAGAACAATTGAAAGATCACATCTAAAGCCCAACTAATCTACAAGATGTATGTTGTAGAGATGCAAGTATTAAGATGGATATGCGGTCATACAAGATTAGATAAGATCATATATGATCACATCCATCAGAGGGTGCAAGTAGCATGCTGAGGATAAAATGAAAATGTTACTTGAGATGGTTTGTTCACGTGTTACCTAGTCTTCTAGGTTCACTGGTTTTTAGATGTGAAAACATGATGATTGAACAATGAATGAAGTTCTCAAAAGATCTAGACAGAGATGGAAAACAATGGAAGTTGAAAAATCTGTATAGGTGATACTATCTAAAAGACTAGTGCTTGCTGTAAGATATTAGTATATTAGAGATATATCCACTAGGGCATTTCAGAGAAGAACTAGTGTTTCCATAAGCGTGGAGTATTGAAATAGTTTTAGACCCAAACAGAGCATTTGATAATTGATGATTCATACTGCCGACCTCAATTAGCGTGGGATTAAGGTGTGTTGTTGTTTTACTTGGAAATTTATTTTACTATAGGTTTGCTTTGTTGAGATTTGGGTTCTTATTCAATGTGGATATTGCTGTTTTTAACTAGTTATTTTGATTTCCCCAGGATGACAAAGCTGATGTGATCTTGAAGTACATGCCTGATGAGGCCAGGTTATTGAAGGCATATGGAGAGCTACCAGAGAACACAAGGCTTAATGAGGGCATTGCTAATGGTCTTGATGAAGAGGATGAGGGTGCTGGTGATGATTACATTGAGTTTGAGGATGAAGACATTGACAAAATCTAATCTAAACTCAAAACTGTTGTTACTGAGGTCTATCATAGGCCTTGCTAATATTTCTGTGGTGTTCTTTTTCCATGAACATTGAAAAAATATTTTTGTGTATCGTTTGAAGTTGTATGATTGAGTCTTGTGCGTTGAAGTTCTGTCTGAAAATTTGTGCTTTCATGAAATGAATGCAATATTCTGGCTAGTTTCTATTCAGTTATGCATGTAGTCTGGCTATCTGCTGATGGATCGTTTGCCTATGTTATACTTCTAAAATGTTTGGGTGTCGTCACATTTCTGAATTAGTTGCTGTATCTAATTAGAGGGACTTGATGTACTTGCATCGAGTGATATTGTAGAATATATGTCTACCTGTTTCTGGCAGTGTGCTCTAAGTTGTCTTCTGAGAACAGGGAAAACTTGGAATCGAGGATGGGGATGAGTAGACTTTGATGGCAGGACCCCAGCATTTAGGTTTTGTAGTGCCTCTAGATTTACAGTTGGACCTGAGGCTGATGAACTAATTTCTTCATAGGTTACTGGCCTAGACTTTTTGCCTTTCTTAGGGTGAAAATAATGAGGGATTTGGACTCTGTTCATCACTACCGCCTTTTGAATAGTTTTGTAAGGTGTCGTGATGCTGGATGATGAATTTTGTTTAGGAGCGAACTTAAATGGTCTGACTTGCTTCCTTCTTTTTATTTTGGTTGCTACTGTATATTTTGAGTGGTGCATGCTGTTTGAACAAGAGAGTTTGAAAGGAATCAACTTTGGAGTTCTGAAAGTTGGTCCAAATTGGAACATCTAATCTTTTAACAATAAAAACAAGTTTTCTAAGTAGGAAGTTTAAAATCTTCTGGGATTGTGTTTCATCATTTGGGAGAGGTAATTATTCACTACCACAAGGGCTATTCTGTCTTCTTGTAATTATTAGGCTGCAGAGTGAAGAATTAAATTAAGATGTCCATCGTCTACTGAAATATTTTGCAGTTGTTACACTTTGTAACTGGAAAAGATTACAATGAGAATGTAGCGCAGCAAGAGAATTTGTTGAAAGGTTGGGTAATAACTTGAAGACGATGGGAACCAAATGCAAGTGAACCATGAAAGGTATGTGTTAGTGTGTTTGGTTTGTTCAGTCCCTATTTCTCTGGTGCCCTTTTAACTAGAGACAGCAGCTCAGTGTGCCTCGAGCTTAGACCTAGTGTTAAGAGTGAAATGTGGGTTCAAATTCTGTGGATGTTGGCTTGTTTGTGTTATAGAGTGTTTCTGTTGATCCATTGTTCTTTGCACATACAACATAATGCATCCATTTATCAAGGTCAATTTTAATTAAACACGTGACCTTTATTTATTCGTTTTCTCCTAGTAACAACTTGTGGATGATGTATCAACCTACAGGCTGAATATCACAGAATTTATGTAGTGAAAATGGAGGATCAAAAATAGAACCATCATTGAGAATGACATTTGCTGTAATTTTGTTTGCTGCTTCAGTGGCATGTATCCCATCCCAGCTCACATAATTGTATGGATCCTCACAGGCTGTGGCTGACAATGTTTGTCCATTTACCACTTTGGTATTTCCACAGTATACTTCCTGGTTAAAGTTGTAAGAACCACCTCCTTGTCCACAACATGCTTTGTTTCCATATTTTAACCCTACAAACAGAGACATCATTAAAAGTTGGTCAACAAATTTAGGCGGAATACATCGATAGCCCCTTCAACTTGTTAGTAAACCTCATTTAAGATACTCAAATAATAGTTTGGTTTGATTCCACACCTGAACAGATGCATGATAAAGTATTCCTATTAGATACTTCAGACTCTAATTTTGGAGAAACTTTTTGTCTGTGTCTTAAGTGCTCATTATACGTAGATAAGTTAAACCATTTAAAAAATTTCACCTCCTTTAATTATACTCAGTTTCATAAGCCATAAAACCTCATGTGTATAATTAAAGGAGTCGTCTTATTTTAAATGGTCAACTTGTCTACGTGTAATGGACGCTTATAAACACACAAAATCTTTTACAATAGTTTGTGTCAGAAGTGTCTAATAAGAACATTTGATCATATATTTAGGTGCTCAATTGGAGTACGTACCGTGAGAAGTGGGGTGTTGGAAAAGTTCTAAGAGGACAGCATGAGTGTCCACATAAATAACATTTGCATCTGAAAGATCTTTTCTTGTTTGTGCCAATGCATCTTTAAGCATATTGTTATAGTCCACAACTGCATTGTTGTAGGATATCAAGCATCCACACTCATCAATATCAGAACTTTCATGAGGGAGCTTCACCAAAAATGCTGGGTAACATCCAATTGGTGCAAGGTTAAGTACCAAAAATGTTCTCCCCCCTAATCCATAGATTTCCTGATGAAAAATCAATAGTCAAATTAAACCTCGAAAGCTAGATCATGAGGTAACCAAGTATCCAATCCATAATCGATGTAGGAAACTCAACAGCTCCAACAGGCTTAGGCCTGATCCACTTGAAGCGTGAATAATATAATATGGGGGCCAAACATTGGATGAACCACAATTTGAGTTGGTTAGGGTTTGATAGCGTGAACTCTAAGTAAACCTCAATTCAAAAGGTAGATCATGAGATGAGCATTGCCCAACACCATATAAGAAGTCTCCTATCCACAAGCGATGTAGGGAACTCAACAATTCTATATTGAAACTAATTAACTTTACTTTTACCCTCAATATAAAGTTGTTATTAACACAAATATTTTGACAATGTTTAAAAACCACAAACTTCAAAAGTTTCTTTTTTCTTTCTGAAACTCCGTACAGAACTAGACTACATCATATAAACTGAGACAAAATGTATATTAATTCTAATGTTATTATTACCTTGATTGTGCTAGCAATTTGGGAAACTACTTGAGGTAAGTACTCCTTCACTCCACCTATTCCTTTACTTCCCAAATCACCAGTGAAGTCATTCTGACCTATATAGAATGTATAAAGAGATTTCCCAAATATGTCTGATGGAGGCAGATTAGTGTTACCTGAAAATTAAGAAAAATAATATAAAGACTAAGGAAAAAAAATATGAATATTTTTAAAAATGGAATACTAATAAAGTAGTACATTATTTTATTTTACCTTTACTCTGAAATTCATCAATTTTAGCCTTAAATAGCTTGAACTGTTGGAGTTGAATTCCTAGATAAAAAGGGCTAACACCTGATACAAATAATGATGTTTGTGGCATGAGCACTGTGGATGCTGATGTTGCAAAGTTTGCACCATGTCTGAAATCAGATCCAATTGATTGCAAATATGGACTCAAAAATGGCAAACCTAATCCTTGAGCTGCATATCAAACAACACTATTAATTAATAGCAATTTTAGTAATATATGCAGGGTTCAGGGAAAGGTCGCACATAAGCTATGTTCAAGTAGGGTAAATGAGCAATGTTCAAGCAGGGTCTGGGGAAAGACGGCACATAAGCCATGTTCACGTAGGGTCTAGGGAAAGACCACACATAAGAGTGTAAATTGACTAATTAAGTCAGAAATTTCGTTAAGGATGGTCAAGATCTGATGTAGGCAGCCTACTTAATACAACATCAAAAATTGATTTCACAGCTCGAACCTATGATATATAGCTTACATGAAAACAATTTTACTGTTTTCTAAAGACATATATGTTCTTTACTTGGATTCAATGGATATATATGCCCTCCAACTTTTGGTGTGTGCACAACTAGGCTCACTTAGACTTGTATAAAATTGAATAAATAGACACACACGTCATACATGACATAATACACGTAGGCCGCCACATAAGACATAAAATTGTCATGTAGGACGTCACACAGAACGAATGAGTCTATTGTTCAATTTTTATACAAGTTTAAGTGTCTACTTATACACAATCAAAATTAAAGATCGTAAATATCACTTGAGACTAAGTTAAATTACACATTTATGTATTATGCCTTCTCTAAATCTCCGCTTCCCTATATATAAAGCACAATAACGTTATGAGAAAAAAGACAAAATTAAGTCACAGGCTTGATCTCATGTATAAATTTCTACTAATAGGACAAAGAAAGGTAAACCTATGGACAAAACGAAAAATAATTACACCTTTACATGGACAAACTACTTTACTTTTTACAGCTAAGCCTTTTTTGTCAACTCCGGTCTTCGAACAGATATGTTTTTTTGTCATCTAAGGAATAGTAAGAAAAAGATGACATTGGTGATGATAACTTAGAGAAATGGACATGAATATATATATATATATATATAGGTTACGAGTTTGAGTTGTAGAAGTAATCATTAATACTTGTGTAAGCTATCTACATCACATCCTTTTTGGTGCGACCCTTCTTCGAACTCTACATGAACGCATGATGATTTGTGTATCGAGCTACCCTTTACTAATCTATGTGTGATTTATAGATCATGGAATCGAGCAAGCAAGTACTAACCCTTGCATTATACTCCCTCCGTCCCACTTTATATGATGAAGTTTGACTTCATGACACAGTGTTTAAGAAAGAAAAATTGAAACTTGTGGTCTAAAATAACTGTGATAGATATTTGTATGACTAAAAATTCTTTCATTAAGGATAAATTGGACATTTTAAAATTAAAAAGTTACTAAATATATAAATGTGTCAATCTATTTGAGACTCACTAAAAGAAAAATAAATTACATAATTGAGACATAAAAAGTAATAAATTGTCTACATAACACCCTAAGCCCTTAGGATACGATCCTTCCCTTGCATGAACGCAAAATGATATGTGCACATCACTGCCCTTTAATTAATCTAAATAAAGAATTTATGTTATATACCCCATCATTTTTTTAAAAAAAATGTACACTATCAATTGCTCAAAGAATATCTATAAGTAAACTTTTTTTTTAAAATGTGGAATTTGTAGTGTCGAAAATAAAATAAGTTACCTACTAATATATGAAGACGACACAAAAAAATATTTTGATCAACCAAACACAGAAAAATTAAAAAAACATTTTTTGTTATACCAAAGACATCTTTTTATAAAATGTAGTTTGAGTACTTAACACTATTTACAAAAGAAATAAAGATTTTTGGAACTTAATTATGATCATAAATATGTCAAAATTGTATGCATTAATTATAAAACTTTTGAAACTGGTGATAACTAAATATGTTAAATAATCATTTATGTAACTTTAAAAATCACTTCTCAAGAGCAAAAATAGAAAGTCTAAACCAAAATACTTTCCAACTATAAAAGTGTTTTCGTTCTTTTTAAACGGACTAATAAAAAAATAGTATAACAATCAAATCAATACTTATAGTAAGATCCAATTGAACAAAATGAAAAAAACAACAAACTTAATAAAATTTCACAAATTAAGTCTAAAAAGGTATAATACTACAAGAAAAGTGTGAGTTACATGGAAATTTTCCTAGGAATAAATATGAAAATTCGCGAAAATTATTTTCCTGCAAATTTTCATACTAATCCCCAAAAAATCCCCATGTAATTCACCCTTTTCTTGTAATAAGCAAAATTTACTCCTACCTTATTCAGATAAGGAGTCTATCTCAAAACACCCTCGACTCAAATATAAATGAAATTAGATGAAAACCATACCAAGAAAATCAACAATGACTCTTCCATCCGTTGCCCTTCCAGTTGGTCTTTTAAAATAAGTCATTCCATAAGGAGGCCCTTGAGATGGAAATGCAGCATTAAATCCACCAGTGTCAGTATTTGAATCTCCAAAATTAAAAATTGCTTCAAATGCACATTTGCTTTCCACCAAATTATTACAAGTTGTTATAATAATAATTAAAATAAACCAAACCACAATTGAAAAACACCAACAACTCATCATTTTTCTATTGTTTTTTTCCTCTCAAAAACAAAATGTACCATAATATAAAGTAATGGATTATGTTGAGAGATTTTTTTCCATTTTATAGAAAGGAAAGCCAATGCATGTGAACAACATCAACTGCTGACGCAATAAATTATTGTATGTACGAACAAATACTGTTACTAATACTTACAAAATGCATTTCCTATATTTTCGAGCGGCGGATTCAGAATTTAAAATAAATATGTAAAATATAATGTAGTTCAAAAGAATCAATCTTGGACGTTAGGGGTGCAATTTGAATGTCCTAGACCGTTGAGCTAACCTTTTAATTTCCATATTATTTACGAATTTCAAAATTTATATATATACATATACATAGAAATATACCTTAGCTTATATTTTTCATATATTTTGTTGCTGAGAGGATTCGGGTGAATATATACATTTAGCCCCTCTAGATTGCCGCTGGTTGTACCAGAGTACAGGAAGCAGGTTCAGCAGAACTCAATAATTTAAAAGAACGAGATTAAATTTTTGAACTCATAAATTTTAAATTCTGACTCATATCTATACGAGAAGTGTTCTATCTCTTGTTCTTTGCTTCCTAGTTCCCACCAGTTCATTTACATGGTTAAGAACAAAAAAAGAACAACTGTATCCTTTGATTTAAATGGTTAACAACAAAAAAAGAACAACTGTATCTTTTGATTTGGGGGATGTTGAGGTTGGGGGGAAAGAACTCATCATTAACTTGGAAAATGCAATAAATTAACATATGTACAAAATTGTATTCTTTGGATTTAGTTAAAAAAAGAGGCAAATATGAACATTTTTCTAAACTGTTGGTAAGCACAAGTTAGCTAGCTAGAAACAATGATGATCAACTCATGCACAACAAACAACTATATATAACGTATTCAATATAATTTCGTAAGTGGGATTTGAAAAAAGTGGAGCATGTAAGGAGACTATTTGTGATAGATTCTCAACTCAAATAAAGTATATAAAAAAACAAGTATGTAAATCGAACTTAGTCGAAGACCTAATATAGCACTAAAACAAAAATGCGGATAGACGAATAACTACTCGTTTTCATATGTAGCTAGAATTAAGATTTTAAGCTTATGTGTTTCAAATTTTTAAAAAGATAGTTTATTGTATTTTGATATTTATGCATATTAAATGGACTTTCAAAAACAAATACTCCTTCTGTCGCAATTTACTTGACACTTTTCGTTTTTCGAGAGTCAAATAATTTAAGTTTGACCAGCAATTTGCACATGGAATCTTCAATTTTTTTGAAATGAAATTTATATATTTGTAAACTACATAAAAAGTACTATAAGTCACAATAATTGACAATTCAAAATGTTTAAAAGATGTATGAAAAACATACGGTCAAAAATAAACTTGTTTGAATCTCAAAATCCGAAAAGTGTCACATAAAATGAAATGGATGGAGTATAAAAAAAAATATAATTCTAAAATTGTAATCTAAAACATGTTATTATATCTATTTAATTAGAAAAGCATAATACTTTGCAAGAAGATTGGGGATTGGGGCTGTGGAAATACTTTGCAAGAAGATTAACTTCATTAAGAAATGACAACTATCAACTACACATTTTGTCCAATATGTATACCATTTTCAAGTGCTTGCATGGATGGCTATTTTTTGGGTGGTTTTCAATTTTTGTTCCTTATTAGGTCATATCACTTTAATTTTTGTTCCTTAATTGATAATGATTTTTTTATTTTTTTATTATTATTCATTTCATAAAAAATTATGTGCTAAAATATTTTTAATTGTGACCTAATTTCGCAAGGTATAAATTTAGAGAATTTTTATCTTGTCCAATATAAGTTATGTAGTATCTAATTTGCAAGGTATAAATTTAGAGAACTTTTGTCTTGTCCGACATAAGATGCAGGAATAAGTTGTGACTATTGAGGCATAACTTTGTTGGTTTTGAAACTGAACTTATGCTTCTATTGGCATACGTTCTGAAGGGACTAAGTTATGTCTTGTGGGTTATGAACTTCTTAAAGAATAATGTTTTGAACTAAACTTATACCTAACTAAGTTTTGCCTAGTAAGACATAACTTATGAGTTATGAACTGAACTTATGTCTCTAATGACACAAGTTTCACATGAATTAAGTGGCATAACTTGTTTTGCGAAGTAAGACATAACTTGTTTTGCATTGTAAAACATAACTTGTATATCATGATGTCAAAATCTTTTTCATTGGGATTAACTCAAGAATTTGAAGGAACTGCATGTTCATTGCTAAATCTAAGGTTGTTGATTCAAACATAGCAAAGAAGGAGATTAGATCTAAGTTTCGCAATGATCCCATCAAGAAGGGGTTAAAAGCTCCAAAGAAAAAAAGAGGAGGAAAAAGAGTTAATGATTCCTAGAAAAAAGTACAAAAAACATCTTCCAGTAAGAATGACTCAAAAACAATTGTGGAAGATGATTATGATGCAATGGACCAACATGAAGCAAAAGATTCTGAGATATAGCCTTGTTTTTGTTTTCAATTTGTATATGAGAAAATAAACGGGTTGTGATTTTAGTTAATTGTATTTACTCCATCCCATCCGTCCAATAATAGTTGTCCACTATACTATTTTGGGATGTCCAACAATACTTGTCCACTTTATGAAATCAACGGATAATTTTACATTTATTTTCTAATTTACCTTTATTATTAATTATAGTCATTTCCCGATTACATTTTTCAAGACATTTATTTATTATGTTCAAAGGCTGATATAGTAAAATTACTCTTCTATTTATAGTTTCTTAAGAAGTGTGCAAAGTTAATAGTGGACAAGTATTGTTGGACAGAGGGAGCATTACATAATTAATAACCAACATATGTATAAATTATCAGTTATGCAATTTATAAGACTACACTTATACAATCAATATTATATAGTTATACAACTACAACTATTTGTATAATGAAGATCGATTATTTGTATATTTTGTATACAATCTATATAACATAGAGTTCAAACCGTCACATATATATAATTGATATAAATGAATAAAAATTAAATTATACATATTTGTTGTCTTAAAATACACAACGAATTGTATACCATCTATATAATATGGAGTTCAAAGCGTAACATATACAAACTGATATAAATCAACGAAAAATTATTTAATTATACACATGTGTTGACTTAAAATGTACAACGACTTATATACGATCTATTTAATATAGAGTTAAAACTGTAACATATACAAACTGATATAAGTAAACGAAATTATTCAATTATACATATGTGTTGATTTAAAATATACAACAAATTGTATACAATCTATATAATATGGAGTAACATATACAAAAGGATATGAGTCAAAGAAAAATTATTCAATTATACATATTTATTGACTTAAAATATACAACGACTTATATACAAACTATACAATATGCTTAGACACATAAACACACACAAACAAACTTAATATGAAATTTGATACCAATTATATACATACACAAATGATTTTCAATCAAATGAACTACTTCATATAGAATGTTAATACGCTTAAAAATATTTTAAAGTTATAAATAACTATACAATTCAAATGAATATTTGTAGTCAATAATACAACACTGCAAATTAAACACGAATTAACCAAGTGATATATGAAATACATATAAGTTGAATATAGTCAGAAAAATATACAACTCGTAATGGATAGATTGTTGTATACCATCCAACAAAAAAATCAATGGAATCCGTTTCAATTATGAAGAAGTTTCGATATAATAAACACAATGAGTACTTTGTGTTTCGTCAAGAAGAAGAAGAAGTCTTATTTGGTAAAGTATTCTAATTAAATTAAATGATCTTTAATTAAGGTATTATTTTCCTTTATTACCACATAATTAGTTATATATAATTAAACATAATTTTATACAATTATTTTATAAAAAGGGCGAAATATATAAATTTGACTCGGAGTGACTATTTAAACTATACCTGTGATATGTAAATAAGTAAACTATAGTTAAGAAGGCCTACTATGTTTCCTATTATAGCTAGTTATGAGTTATCCCCCGCCCCCCTTAAAAAAAACACCCCAAAATAGGAGCATTTGTGTGAATGACCCAACCATTTTTGGTTGGTTCGGAATGAAATTTATGAACTGGGTCTAACATCTTGAAATTCATCAGGGCTTTACTGTTGAGTACGGGTATCCTTTCGGCCCAATTGGTTAATGGCTAGAGCCCAATGATTTAAACAAAAGGGAAAATTGTATAAAATAGCAATTTATTAATTCAAATTAATGATATAACCACAATTTTATTTTATTTTAATTCGTAGCAAACACTTGCCATTCGCCTCTTTCCCCAGAGAATCTCGCTTGTCACTCTCCCTCACCTCTCTCACTTTATACAAACACAAATGTATAAATTGTGTTTGTGTTTGTATAAAACGAGAGAAAACTGTATATACAAATACAAATACATATATTTTCGTCCTATACACTTATAATTATACAAATACAGATCTTCCCCTACCAGTTCTCTTTTATCCTTCTCTCTTTCTCGCTTTATATAAACACAAATTATACAAATTACAATGTATAATTTGTGTTGTATAAAGCGAGAGAGAGATTTGATATACAAATGTTTTATTTCGATTCAATTGTGTACAAATTCAAATTTTATGCAAATCTACAAACACAATCATTGATACATATACATAGTAGTTACATATATACAATTATCTAATTGGTATATATATATACAATCGCTGCGCTTTTATACAAACGAATGCTTGCCTGCGATTTATACAAATCTAATGATCCATAGCAAATATAAAATTTGCTATGAAGCGCAATTATGCAAACTATATCTATAACATACAAATATGATTTTTATGTTTGCTAAACCTAAAATTTACTCTTGAAAAAAGAGGAGAAACTAAGTAAATACCCTATAAAAGCAAAATAATTACAAGCATATATATCTTTACATTCATACCCCACTAAATAATTACAATATATACCCCCAACTAATTTCGCTTAACTGATACTAAATCAGTATATATATATATATATTATTATTATTATTTTTTTATTTTAATTTTTTAATAAAAGTTCGGTTCTTCGGTGCAACGAAGTTCAGAGACCGTTACACCTAACACCGAATCGAACTTTTAAAAAAATAACACCAATATCGAACCGATAAACCGAATTAGTTCGGTTTGTTTTGATTTTTCGGTAATTATGCCCACCCCTATATGATACTGATTTAGTATTTATTAGTTAAGCGAAATTAGTTTGAGGGGGGGGGGGGGTGGGGGAGAATATATTATAATTATTTAGTGGGGTATGAATATAAATGGGTATATGCTTGTAATTATTTTACTTTTATGAATATATACTTAGTTTCCCCAAAAAAAATCTGGACATATATAGAAAAATGAGAAATTTACACCTTGCGTCAAGCTTATAAATTTATTAGTTAAGTGTACATATTTTACACGTGTATCGTGATAATTCCGACTATCTTATGTTCTATAATACTTTGGTAGAGATGCTTGAATTATGAAGAAAATTTTATATTAGGAAAGAAAGAAGATAAGTTATTGGTGAAACACATCATTTTGCCGATCAGGATTTATACAAGCAAAAACAATGGGCTTAGAAGCGGAGCCCACCTCTCAAGTGCGTGTTAAAAGAGATTTATAAAAAAAATAAGAGTTATGCTCGATGTAAAAAGATTATCGTGTAAAATGATTAAACTAAACAATAATTAGTTATCACTATTATTATTTAGTTGATTTTTATAAAATTATATATCTTTTAAAATTTATAATTAAAAAAATCTTTATAAAAAAATATGTGATTTATCAATATAACGCCTTAAGATATTATAATATTTTGTTTGTCCATTTTTATATCCTAATCGAGCTTTAGGCCCCACTCTGATTTTCTTGTGGGGATTTTTTGAGAAAGCCCTGATCATACGCATGTTCCTTTTTTTATATTAATTTATATGATTATGTGTGATTCGTTATAAAATTTAAAAGATAAATAAAGAGTTTTAAATTTGTGAACTCAAATAAGTTATAAATTATTTTGATAAAAATAAAATAAGTACTTCTATGCTAAATCAATACTAAATATAAATATATATCAGGCTTTGAGAGTCGACTAAAATAATAACATAAAACGGATGAAATATTAAGGAAGTATTTAACAATCAGGAGACTTTAATAACATATTCAATCCTTCAATTAATAAATTTTGATTTTAATAATATTCAATTAAATATATTTGATCTTCGATTAGGTTAACAGTATACATTTTATCGTTTAAGTTGTGAATTTTTATAGGGGGGTTTCTATGTATTAAATATGATTATTAATTATTCCACCACTTAATCACCTCTTCTATGTCAATTTTATATTATTACTTTATACATGACACCAATATATATATATATATATATGAACGAATCAAAAACAAAAAATTGAAGAATATATCAATAACGATCTCTATATCTTTATAGGATAAAAATAAATTTATAGATACACCACCCTCCTCAGATTTAACTTTATATGATTTTTTTTTTAACTTTATATGATTACCTTGTATGTATGTTGTTTGTTGTTGTTGTAAAAACAAAAAATCACATTAGGTGGACTATTAAAAATTTAAAATTTGTTACTAACCTAATCTTATGGACCATGCAGATTGGTTGTAGCATGAAATGACCTGCAGGTGTATTCCACTACTTTTGCAGATATTTATTTATTTTTTATTTTTTACTCAGAGTTCACAATGGATATCGAACTAACATCGAATCGTGAACGGTAGGGTTTCATTCGAAGATATCACTCCAAACAAGATTTTTTTTATATATAAAATTTAAATTCAAAACTTCTGATTAAGTACAAAGTAGTCTACTACTACATTGCAACACATATTGGTCAGATATTTACATCTACATTTTTTTTTTCATTTCAAATCAAATGCATAATTGGCGGATTTGAAATGAATTATCCAATCTGCTTAAATTTTCAATATGTTTTAAGTAATTTGCGGAAAACAGACCACGTCAGAGTCAGACACAAAAACAGATCTTCAATTTTTAGTTTAAAAAATAAAGAGATGATTTTCATTTATTTTATTTTTATTTTTTTTTTTTCACAATTTATATGATATTTTTCATTTTTCGAGAGTCAAATAGTTTAAATTTGATTGAGAATTTGTGCATGGAATTTTTGAAATGACATTTATATATTTGTAAACTACATAAAAAATACTATAAGTCATAATAATTGACAATTCAAAATATTTAAAAGATATATGAAAAATTTACTATCAAAGATGAATTTATTTGAATCTCAAAATCCGAAAAGTATCGCATAATTGAGACAGAGAGAGTACTAAATACTAGATTTATAATAAATAGAAGTGATATAATAAACTTATCGTTTTATCTCTTATTAAGGAGTATGTAAAATGGACAAATAAAAATGGACAGAGTAATTAATTAATTGGCCAATAAAACTGGACGCCACGCCAGAGACGCGTAAATCATGTAGGCAAATGACACGTCAGAGATAAAAAGTGACGTAGTTAATTTATTTAAAAGAAAATACGCGAATTTCAAAAACGCCAGCTCAACCACTCAGCGAATAAGCTGATTTTAGATACGTACACGTGTTTGGTGACGTGGATCTCCATCTCTTTCTTCTTCAACAAATCAGTCTCTTTCTCTCTCTTCTTATCTCTGCTCTTTTCTTTTATATATACATATATATGTATATTTTATTTTTCTATCTAGAAAAAGAGAAAGTAGATACGAAATGCAGAAAGTTTGAGACTAAAACTGCAAAATTCCATCAATAAAATCTCAATTTAAGGTATGTTCAAATTTCGATTTATGATTTTCGTGAAAAGTTTTGGATGATGAAGCTGAATTTAAGTTTGATCTCTGTTGAAAAATAAGAGATTTGAGTTATTGAGCTTTTGGGGACCTAAAATACTTGAACTATTGGAAATGGTGGTACAAAATTACCCTCTGTCAACGTATTAGCTCTGAAATACCTCTCATGTCTACCTTTAGGTTCTATAGACGTCAAGGGTATTTCAGAGCTAATAGGTTGACGGAGAGTAATTTTTATATCATTTTTAATAGTTTAAGGGTATTTTAGGCCGTTTTATGTTCTTATAATAATGCTTAGAAATTAAGAAAAATTGTCATGTTTTATTCTTCCTTTGTTTGAATATTGATATTTTCTAGTGGTAATTTAGGTGGGTTGAGGAGGACTAGATTGTCATTTCATCCTATGTAATTCTATAGGCTCAATTTTTCTTGTGAAGTCTGTCTCTTTACTTGGTTTTGTGTGAGGACTATGAATGGACGATTATGCCCCTGTAAGAAAATGAGTTAATTTTGAAAGGACAGTGGGCATCAAGAGAGACTGGCTGGGGGTGATGATACAGAATTAATTTCTTGAAGGTTTGAAAAATATAACATTAAGAACTATACTGACAGGGATGGATGCAATCAGTTAACTTCTGTGTTAAAATTTAGGTGTTATTTGGTAAAGTATAAAAGAATAATTCTGATGGCTGAATATGGTGTATTAGTAATGTTGGTATTAATTATGCTTGTATTAGTTGTCTTGCGATTATTTCTTATGCAATATTTGGTTTGATGTATTAGAAATAATATGCATGACATAATTTCTAATGATGAATAGCTTGTTTACAAAAATACCCTCCACAAGTACGGTGTAAAGGAGGTGGAAAATGTTTTGACGGGCAGTTGTGTCTTAAATCATACTAATGCATACATTAAAACCCTTGCATTGCAATATTATGGATTTTCATGTATTAGTTATTTGTAGCATAACTACCAAATAGAGTGTTAGTTATACATAAATTGAAAGAGTGTATTAAATAAGGTACTTGTAATATACAAAGTTAATGCATCCATTATATTTTCTAACAGACTCTACCAAACGACCCCTTAAAAGTTTGGGCTATAGAAACTATTTCATAAAGTGGCTAGCTTTGAAGATGTTACATAGTATAAATTTGACATTTGAGTAATTGAGATTCTTTCGCTAAATATTAGTATCTATTTGATGTATTATGCTTTTTACTGGAATATATTAGGATGGATAAAACTTATTTGCTTCTCAGCTTTGGATGGTTTTGTTGTTGCTCATTGTTTGACAGGGTTTTGTTTTATGCAGTTGGCATAATAATCTTGGTTAGCGTACCTCCAACAACAACTACGCCTAAGTCCCAAACAAGTTGTGATATTGTTAGTACCTCCGAAAGGAAATAATCATCTCAGCAGTGAATAAGTAGGGCGTCTAGTTGCTTTCTGACACATGGGAAATATTGAGGATGGGAAGTCTTCTACGCCTGAGAAATCATTTTCGACTGCACCAGTAAGCAAATACAGAATTGTGTATTGTTTAGTTTGTGTAGAGTGTTTGGTATTGTTCTCTATGCTTCAGAGTATCTGTCGCTCGTGTCTTTAAATGTCCTCTTATGTTAGTTTCCTCTTTTAGTATTAATCTCTTCTTTGGAATTCATCCCGGTAAATGTCTTCATGTATTGACAGGATCAAAGCAATTTTCATGTGTATCCTGATTGGGCTGCGATGCAAGTTAATCATTTTCCGCCATACTGTTAGATAATATTACTATAGGTCTAGTGGTTTTTGACATTTTTATGTAAATTGGCTGAATCTTCAGGCATATTATGGTCATCGAGTAGCTGTACCTCCATATGTTAATTCTGCTGTTGCACCTGGTCATGCTCCTCATCCTTATATGTGGGGCCCGCTACCGGTACTTTCCAGGCTGAACCTTTCTTTTAAATTCTTGCAAGTTGTTTAATTGAAGTGCTAGGTAATAGTTTATCCGGATTCGCCGACACGAGTTCTAACTAGAATTCTCCTTTTTTAGCCTATGATGCCACCTTATGGCACACCATATGCAGGAGTCTATGCACATGGTGGTGTTTATCCGCACCCTAGAGTTCCTATTGTAAGTCCCCATTCTAGCATCTCCGTTCTTTTTTCTTTTCTGAAATCATGAGTGCTTTCTGATAACTGTGCTTTCTAAAGTTCTCTACATGTAATATCAGAATAAGCCACTGGAAACAGCAGAACCAATGCTGGTGGCTTTCATCTTAACTGAACCCTGTGAGCAGCTTTCGCCTCAGTTATTACCTAACGAGAGAGAGACGATGCGAAAGTAGTCCTTTATGCGAGGAAACGCCAGAGAGACTGACCTCTGCTAACTAGTTTTGTTCACAGTTTGCTAGGCCATCAAATTTAGTTTAGATTATATGGCATTGATCAACAACTTTAACAAGCTAGGTCCACTAATTTCATAAAGGAAATGAGAAAAGTAACTTTGGAGGAAAAAGTGAAGGTTATAACTATGTTAACAATAAATGGTGTGTGAAAAACAAGCAGTTACCGATTTAGGAATTATGCCCTTCAATTGACCAACAACGATTTCCAGTATCTACCTTATTAGGATTTATGAGTGTACTGCTCAGCTGTTAGTAAGAAATGGTGTATTTGTGTGTTTCTTAGTATGATGAAGAAACTCATTTTTATTAGTCATTCAGTTGAATATTTACGGATTGGCTCACGCTAACGGTGATCAGTGATAGAGGGTAATCATATCAAAACTTGATCCACCTTTACAAGTCCCACAAAGTGGGGTCTGTGGAGGGTAGAGTGTACACATATCTTATCCCTGCCTCGTGGAGGTAGAGAGGTTATTTCCGAAAGATCCTCGGCTCAAGTGAAGAAAAACAAAGTAGTAATGAAAAGGAAAAACGACAATGAAGAAAAAATGACAACTAATAGGAAAGCAGTAAAGAGCATAAAGTACCAAACAACAAAGTAGTACATTCACCGCAAAGCATATGACTGCATATTTATGTAGAGTTACTGTAATGTATGACTCTAGTGACAAGAGTTGTGGCTGAAACATACGAACAGGCCAATTTACTGAGTTTTCTTTTTTCTGATTTCAGGTGTCCCGGACATCATCTCCCACTGTTAGCCAAACCATGGTATATGTTACTTTTAGTTCTTTGACTTCTTTCAGTGCTTATGAACTTATTTGCTTCTGGAAAATGTGACAGATTATGTTTCCTTTAAGCTCAACGTAGTATACTAGTACCTAGTGGTGGGATTGAAGCTAAATCACTGTACATTGTGTAGAATACTGCTTCCTTGAGTATGGATGCTTCTGCTAAGTCTTCGGGGAACTCTGATCAAGGCTTGACGAGTCAGTTAAAAGGGTTTAATGGGCTTGGAATGTCAATAGGAAATTGCAGTGTTGACAATGGTGATGGCACTGACCATGGACCTTCTCAGAGGTTCGTGTGAAACCAGTTCATGCTTGGGATCATATTCAGTTGTTTAAGAACCATATGCGACTCAGTTGTAGATTTCAATTTGTTTGTTTGGTTTTGACTTGACACGGAGTTTAAGAAAGTAAACAAGACTTTATCTTGTGGTCTTAAACTAAATATATGTACAATGTACCAAAATATCTTTTAATCTTGTTGTCTTAAAATATGCTATGTGGAAAGTTGATATTAAATAACATTCCATTTGAAACAGACTAAAATGGGAAGTAAGACAAACAAATTGAAACGGAGGGAGTAGAATATCTGCAATTAGTGGTCCTTACATTCTGGAGACCACTTCTTTAATCCTGTTAAAGATATTGAGTATTGACTGATTGTTAGTTTCATGCCATGACAGTGGGCAAACTGAAGGCTCAAGTGACGGAAGTAACATACACACAGCAGAGGTGTGATCCGAGATCTTTAAATCCATTTGTCTCAATTTTTTTATTTTTTCTTTATTTGTATTTGGTAAGAGGGTTAATTGTTGCTGATACTTTCTCTTCATGCTCTAGGTGGGTGAGCACATTAAGAAAAGAAGCTGCGAGGCAACCCCTAATAACTGTAAGAGTTTGGTCTCTTTCTCACTTCCTATTAAAATTTCAATAGTTATAGGATTTGCATATTTGTGAACTCTGCAGTTTCTCCAGAATGAACTTCAAGGGTTCTTGCTTTAAGTCAATTCTCGTTTCTGCTTCCATATTTGTTGACGTTAGTGTCAACCGTCTAGTGTTGTAAGGTCATGTGCTTAAGACTTTTGAGGGTGGTGTCAGGTACATGCAACAAAAGAACTTGTGTTAATTGCTTAATGGCATGATACATAATAGACACTTTTACTTTGCCTCAGCTGACAATTAAACACTCCAACTTTGAGTAAGCACATGTAGACACCTCAACTCGTCTCCACTGTGTTAGTTGAACACTCCAACTTATAAAATGATCATCGAGACACCTCCAAAGTTTATGTGCCATGTCAGCATCGGGTGTCCATGATGGGGACGAGTAGGAGTGTTCAGTTGCCAATTGGGACCAAGTTGAAGTGTCCAAATGTGCACTCTCAAAGTTGGAGTGCTTACTTGCCAGTTGAGGTCAAGTTTGAGTGTCTGTTTATGTATTATGCCTTGCTTAATAGATAAAAACACTCTTGAAGCTTGTGATAATGCAGCTTTAACCTTTAAAGGAAATGCTCGAATTGGGTACATTAGAGCCGTCCGTACTCTTCTCCTATAAACTTAGTTTTCAATCTACTCCTGGTTCTTTTGTCAAAATTTTTCTATTATTATTGAAATATGTGGCTATTATGGTAAAAGAGTTGGACTAGATGATTTGCCTTTCTTTTTCCCGTCATTAAATGTGTTAGGCATTTGTCATTCTGATTTCTGGGCACTATAATGGTTAGAGGTATCTGTTTCTCAAACTTGGTATACTTGATTGCTTCAACATTATTACTAGATGATGCATTTATTGGAGGGTATACAAAAGTGAGAAAAGCCGAGCCTGAAAGTAGTTTACCTGATTTTATCTTTTCAAAATCTATTGCAGCTGGTGACAGAAAAAGTCAAAGACTGTGCAGTCCACAACGTACTAGGGAAGTAAATGGGGACTCAGAGAAGGGAATTGGTGTAGCTGTTAATCCTGGTAATATAGCAGGAAAATTAGTGGGAACAGCATTTTCTCCTATCATGACTACTACTCCACTAGTAAAATCTAGTCCAACTACACGAATCAGTCCTGCAGTGCCAGGAGAAGTCTGGTTACAGGTATGTGCATGTATCAGGTAAACTTTGCTTTTGCTTATTTGACATGACGTTGGGTGTCTGCAACGTATGTTTTAGTGTATGAACTTGACGAGAACTCTGTTTATTATGTAAAATCTAAGTTTCTAGTTGTTAAATGCATCTATATATTCAGAATGAACGTGAGCTGAAGCGGGAGAAGAGGAAGCAGTCTAATCGAGAATCTGCAAGGAGATCAAGGTTGAGAAAACAGGTAAGATGGAAATATGCACATTATGAACATTTCAATGCTGATTTAATCTTAATATATGGAGTATATTTAATTTACTGTTTGTACATATCATTTCTGATACTTGGTACTTTCTTTTCCCCCCTCCTCCCTCCAGGCGGAAGCTGAAGAATTGGCAGTGCGGGTTCAATCTTTAACCTCTGAAAATTTGGCACTCAGATCAGAAATAAACAAATTCACCGAAAACTCTGAGAAACTAAGGGTTGAAAATGCTGCTTTGATGGTATGAATTCGTCTCTCGGTTATATAGTCTTATGTATTTTCATTGTTTGGGCTTTACGAAGTATGGTCTTGATTGTGCAGGAGAGACTAAAAAACAAGCAAGGACAAGCAAAAGAGGTAACTTTAGGTATGATTGATGATAAGAGGCTGAAGCCTGTTAGCACAGCAGACCTACTAGCAAGAGTCAACAACAACAATGGTTCATTCAATAGAATCAACGAAGACGGTGAAGTTCATGATAGTACCTCTGGAGCAAAGCTTCATCAACTCCTTGATGCCAGTCCCAGGACTGATCATGCCGTGGCTGCTAGATGATCATCGACTAATATTCATGACCATGGCGGTGTGGCGCCTACTTTGAGACGATAAAAGTAAAAGAAATTTAACAGTACAGAGGAGCTTAAGAAATTCTAATTTCACCTAATTGTAATTTATCCATTGATGAAGCTGAGGAGTGTTTTTTTGGTCCCATCACTTCAGAGTGCCATGTTGCATGATGGTCTTATGTAAATTGGTAATGTTAGCCACATTAGAAACTTGACTGATTGAAAAGAGTTTGGCTTGGATGTGTATGGAGCAGTCAACAAGTGATCTTTGTGATGTATTTGGTGTTTGTTTGTTTGTTAGAGAGGTGATTAGTTGACTAAAGTTTAAGTTAAGCCTTAGCTAGTGCTAAATATATTATCCTTCGTCTCAGGTTCGAGTCCCTATGTACGGAGTTTCCTTTGTTATGGAGCGGTTTACCCCTCAATGTGGGATCAATGTGAATTCGGATTTGGTTGGGCTCCAAATGGACATGGTATAAGTTAGGTGTAAGATAATTTTGTATTAGGTTGATTTTAACTCAATCCAATATAACATATTTTATGAGTGATATCCGAGTCCAGTACCTTTGATCTGTGAAAATGTTCTCTTCTTGTTCTTGTACAAAGTTGAGTGTATTTTCTACGACTATATAGTAGCGAATTCTTTGCTTTATTTGCAAGTAGATTCTTGGTGCGTGCTTTCGTTGTTGTTGTTTTTTTTAAAAAAAATATTATCTCCATTTAATCTTTGGCATTTGTTCTTTCAATAAAATATGTTGGTACTTGGTTATTCTTGATAAATAGATTTACTTTCCTTATAGAAGGCTTCACAAAACTCTGAATGCTTTGTTCCTTAATTCTTGGTCAATCTTTGATATTTGTTTCCTCAAAACAAAGTTTGATTTAAGGTTATGTCGATCAGTAAAACTAAACAACATCGTGAGTCATTTAGTGGGGTGTATAACAGTATTAAGAATAATATTAAATATACTGTTTTGATAATATTTGCATTAGTAATGCTTGTAGTAGTAATGCTTGCATTAATTATGCAAAGATTATTTCTTCTGCATTATTTGATTTGGTATATTAAAAGTAATATGCACTACATATTTTTTTTAAAAATATCTATTTACATAGATACCCTCCACAAATATAGTGGAGAAGATGTAAAAAATGTTTTAAGTGACAATTAAGTCTTTAATCATGCTAATATATGATGTTAGTGAAAATTTACAAGATAACAAAAATACAAGATTACAATTGAAAATAAATATGAAGAAAATAAATCTCTTCAGGTTGAGGCGCATATATCTCGCTCTCTTTAAGGAGATTCAAGTCCACTGCAGCAAATGTTTTCATCGATTCAGCAGTAGTCCTTCTTGACTTGTCCCCTCCAGGATACAACAACCTAATCACAAAATATAACTCAACAACTCTGGATAAGAGTTGAGTCCAAAGCTCCACAAAAAGAACACCTCCCTTCAACTAATAAGAACTCTCTTTTTGACTAACTCTTTCACTCTATATTTTTCTTATATGTTGTGTGTAACAAACCAAATGAAGACCACCACTATTTATACTAGAAGAAGTCTTTCTAGCAATGAATAGGAAGATAATGAGGTAGTAAATAGTGAAGATAAATGGCCTAGAGGTTACATATGTTACAAAGAATAATGAAGAAGTAAAGAATGAGATAATGGAGAAATAATATGAAGAAGTAATGGTCTTGGAAGACCACGTCCAAGGCAGTAAGCAAACGGCTAGTCAGTAGCCTAGGCAATTAAGCCTAAAAGGCATTTACACCAAGTGAGTAATTAGGCACAAATTCCTACCAATGGTAGCAATGAAACTGCCCACTAACTGATGAAACAATCAGCATATTTCTAACTCCAAAATATAGAAAATTAATATATTAAAATATAATATTAAAATGCTAATAAATCAACAATCCCCCACTCATTTTAATATTAGATAAGAGAGTCCATTAGCTGAAGGAAGACTATTATGCATAATGAAGGTGTGCTCTGCATTGAACTTCCACTTAGTGAAACAGTAACTTTTACTCCAGAGTCGTAGTGGTCTCAGACTTGAACTATGACTGCTTAAGGGAAATAAAATATCACTGCTCACACATAATAATCAAGGTGTTGACATGAGCTTTAAAGCCATCACGTTATGGCCATGTGCTATCCCGGTTTCATGAGTGCTTTTGAGAATAAGCCAAATTCTCATAGGAAGCGACCTACTTCCACACATCACATAGGTGAAATCTGTCGAGAGTGCTCATGTAAGTTTAACACTCCACCCATACGGGCTACATATATTCATTAAGAGTTTTATCAACTCAACCTTCACAAACTACAGGAAAC
>JAJOOR010010636.1:0-22091 GCA_036250505.1 Solanum acaule | reverse complement strand
AAGTTCCTTAGTTCTGAAACTTCGAAGACTAAACATGATTCATGGGAAGTTATACTATCCTGCCTGTCCTGTTTTCCCAAATTTTGTTTACCCTTTTCTCCTCTCCTAGTTAGATGTTTGGACATCCACCATTGAAGTAAGAGGGTACATCCTTGGAAAAATCAGTGTCTATTCTTGCATCGACTTAAGAACTGATTGATATCGGCTAGAATGACCAAAACTATATTGAAATACTTCTTCTCCTGATTTGGCTCACCAATGTCATGGAAAATGGCATGTGTAGTCATGACAACTCTAGAATCAATTTCATTTTTCTTATCCTGGGAAACACCATGGTTCCAAAAAGCAAATAGAATGTTAAGGCATGTGTGCTACTCCAAGTGGCGTAATCGTGAATGTCACGACCCGAGCCTATACCCTGAATGTGGCCGGCACTCGAGAACTATTGTTGGCCCTCAAGCAAACACTCATCCTGGCTGACTACAAGCGAAAGACTAACTCAAGCATACATAAGCATCAAATTGAAAGAAACGTTTAAAACAGTTTACTGAATCTCAAAATTTCGCTGAATATACTGAGTATGAAACATAATTTTAAATAAAATATTTGAAACTGAAAGACTCTCCAAAATTGTCTATCTATGAAGCCTCTACTATAGAAAGATGAGTGTCGGGACAAGACACACGACTCCTCAAGGGAACTACTACTAACAACTCATAAAAATGGAGTCCTCCAAAAGCAAAGAGGTCTTACTCAAAAGCTGACGAGCAGATGAAGTGATCTCAACGGACTCTTGTTGAGGATTCTAAGAACCTGCATTTGATGCAGGTCGAATGACATCAGTACATTGTATGTACAAGTATGTAATATAGTTGAATAACAAATAACTAAACTGATATGACTTTAATAGATAAAGCATAAACTCAACTGAATGTAAAGGGTTAAAGGAATGAAATCATTTAAAACTTTACAAAAACACTACTCATCTCTGAGCCTCGACATAATAAGTGATATAATAAAAATACACTTTTAACTCTATTAGGGAGATTCTCTAACCGACAACAATCACTAAGAGCTACGTGATGATACAGTGTCTCGCCCACGCTGCCAGAATTGTCCTACACCTTGCCGAGGTATAGAACACCTCAACTAAGTGGATCCACTAAGCTCTGCCCAAAGGCACTTAGGATTCATCTAAAAAGTATGATCTTGTACTCATGTTAGCATACATGGTTTATTAGGAAAGTGAGTTGTCTGAACTCATCCCCATATTGATGTTCAATACTACTCCCAATAATATATATTCATGCTCAATGTTTAAAAACATACTCTTTCTCTGGTTTGAGATAATTGTTCAAACTAACTTTTAAAAGAGGTAACTGCTTTTGAAATATCTTTTGAACTCATAACTCATTTAGAAATCAAAGTTTCTCTTTTATCATTGTAAAAACTGACACCTTTGGGGAATACTTAGTTCCCTTATACTCTTACTCAATTCATACATGAAAACTCGTTCTCAAAAAAAAATATCAAAATCATATTGTAATATGATCATTGATGATCCAGAAAGTCATATTGCATAAACATTGATGGTATATTGAGATATCATACTGCTTAAACATTGATGGCATACTCGATTGTCATACTAATCATGTTTTAGAAACTCTTTCTCAAAACTCATCTTTACTTTCTCAAAAACTCAATTTAAAACTCAAGTGTTGGCTTTAAAAAACTTCTCAAGATTTATAACTCATTTCATAGGGTTTATGCGAAATTATGGACATGAACGACTCAACTCAGGGATCTTAATAGCAATGTAGAAAACTCAATACTCTGAACTCAAAAACTCAAGAACTCAAGAACTCAGAACTCAACGATACTACTCATCTCAAGAATACTCAATTAATAGGGTTCATGTTGAAATATAGACATGAACGAATCAACTCAAGAATCTTAATGCATAACATATAGCAATTCAATAATTTGGAATAGAATTTCAAAAAGAATAATGAACTCAAGAACTCAAATCTCATCTCAAGAATACTCAAATCTAGGGATAGAATCCTAGATTACTCTTTCACTGATTTGAAAGTAGATGTAGGGCATGAGGACGAACTAGTCCAATACTATGATAGCCTTAAATACCTGAAAGAACAAGGTTCTTGAAGAATCTTGAAAAAGAATTTGAATAGAAGCCCTGAAACCCTAGCTTGAAGGAGAACAATCAAGAAAACCTTTCTTGAGATTCTTGAATAATTTTCTTGAAATCTCTGTGGCCAAGAATTATGATTTTCATTAGTGATTCATAATTGTATAGAGGAATTTGAGTTGGAAAGAATGGAATTCTTGGAAAAGACTTACCTTGAAGAAAAATCTTGAAAAAGATTGAAAGAATCTTGAATGGAGTCTTATACTTTGATTTTGCCTTAGGGTTTTGAGAGAGAAGAGAATGATGAATTAAGAGATGAAAATCTGATTGTTTTGAGTCTTTAATTAGTCAAAAAATTTGTTTAGGGTTTTCTTAAAGGTAAAAAGACAAAAACAACCCTTTTTAATGTTTTCCCGTCGGCTAATTCATCACTACACTGTATCAGGTTACTAAAATGGTCATAACTTTTTACTCAAAGCTCGAATTGTTGCGAAATTGGTGGCGTTGGAAAGAAGATTCAAATACCTTTAATTTGATAGGTTATGGGCCACGTAATTCTTTATATTCTAAGAGATATGATCGTTTGAAGTTGACCCAAATGAAATCTTACATCAAAACTTAATCAGTAAGGAAACTTTCAACTCTACTTTGTGTTAGAAGTTTCTAGTGACCTTAATTGATATCCAAAATCATTCTCGCACTAAAGAATTTACCTTCACACATATGGGCAATTTAAGAATCACCCTATATGACCTATAAGTAAATGAAGAATAGTTCAGGTCTTAACTTACAAATTTTTTGGGTGTTATAGTGAAATTCATTAGGGAACCTCTAAAAGTAGTTCTTATGTCTGCAACGTTTGAAGAACCTCATAAATGGAATGTTTGAAGTGTCTAGCCAATTTGCTTGCACCGTTGGGACCATATTCCTATGGGAGTCTTTTCGCCCTTCGTCACATTGTTGATGTCAACCACAGAGGACTTCTCTGTCTCCTTGCTTTCACTACATGTCCTTTCTAAGTTTGAAGTATTTGCAACTTTTCCCTGAGCTTCTTATTTAGCAATTTTCATGCTAAGAAATTCGGTTAATTGAAGTACCTTCTGAAGATGTTAGAGATGATGGGATTTGAACAGAAGTGGTTGAACTAAATCAGCTTTTGCATTTCTACAGTTAGCTTCTCTAGCTTCTCTATTCTGATTAATGGGTCTCTGTAGGTTTCTTTCAAACTTAAAGAGGAATCAAGCAGGGTGATCCATTGTCTCTTTTTCTGTTCTTAATTACTATGGAGTGACTGAATAACATGATCAAGGCAACCAATATGAGAGGATGTATAGAAGGTTTTGATATGGCTAGAGAGGAAACCAAAAGCTTGGAAGTGACACATCTTTAGTTTGCAGATGATACACTGATTTTTTGTGGAGCTGAGGAAGACCAATTGAAGTACTTAAGGGTGATCTTGGTGTTGTTTGAAGGTGTATTCGGGTTGCACATTAACCGGAGAAAAAGCTTTATGGATCCTATTAATGAAATCAACAATATGTACTTGTTAGCTTCAATCCTGGGTGAAGCAAGTATTCTACCTACAACTTATTTAGGCATGCCATTGGGAACAAAATCCAAGTCCTTAGAAATTTGGAATGGTGTGGTAGAGAAGTGTGAGAGAAGCTGGCCAGATGGGAAACTCACTATCTATCAAAAGGGGGAAGACTAACCCTCATTAATTCAGTTCTTGATGCTCTCCTAACATACATGTTGTCTCTATTTCCCATCCTAGCAAGGATCACTAAAAGGCTAGACGACATAAGAAAGAAGTTCTTATAGCAAGGAAACAAAGAGAATATAGGTTTGCATCTAGTAAAATGGAATGCAGTGACAACTGGAAAGAAGAATGGTGGTCAGAGAATAAAGAATGTGAAGCTTTATAAGCACTCTTAATGAAGTGGCCGTGGAAATACTCAAATGAAAACCGAACACTTTGGAGAAGAGTGATAGGTACCAAATATGAGGATGAAGACAATTGGATGACTAAGGTTGTGACCACACCTTATGGGACCAGTTTATGGAGATCCATTAGAGTCTTATGGGAGGAAGTTGAACCCAACTTCAAGATGAAAGTAGGGAATGGGAACAAGATCAAATTTTGGAAGGATGAATGGCATGAGAAAGGTAACCTGGAAACCCTTTTCCCTGATAGTTATAATTTGGCAATGTTCCAACAAAGGACTATTGCAGAACTCTTGACACCACAAGGGTAGAATATCATCCTCAAGAGAACCAAATGACTGGGAAGTGATGACATTGATAGAACTCCTCAACATGGTTGTAAACTTTATGTAACACCTCGGATTTCAAAAAAGGAATAAGTGCATGAATTTTTGGATACTGGCTCAGGTCTATGAGACCAGTCTACAGTTCGTAGAACTTTCTACGGGTCGTAGACCAGTCTCGTAGAAATAGGGAAAATAATTTTTGAAAATCCCCAGTACCTTATCCTACGGCTGGTCCATCGTATGGTTTACGAATCGTAGATGTGTTCCATAGAAGCTATCCAAACTAAGTGAAATTTTGGGGTTTAAGTTGAGTTTTATGGTTAGGATCTACAGACCGTAGGAAGTCCTATGGACCATCGAAAGGTCTCGTCAAAACTTGGGTGATTTTAAGGTCCCACTACTTGGTCTACGGTTTACCAAGTCTGTAGGTCTGATCCGTAGACTAGTCTGGTATTTAATTCTTAGGGGCTTTTGGGTCATTTCCTAAATGTTTTAAGACTATACTATGTCATTTTTGCTTCTATCCCTATATAAAACTTTAAGTCCTAAATCTACCCACCTAAAATCCATTCTCCTATTTCCCCAAAACTCAACCAAATTCATTCTCATAAATTCCTCTAAACCTAAGGAAGAAGAAGCTACGGTTCACTCCAAGGTCTTCCATTCACCACTCATTTTGGACTTTGAGTAACAAGTTATGTGAATATTTACCTATAGAGTCCATTCCTCCATGGGGTCCTAAGGTTTTCAATTTCTCAATCCAATTTCAATTGATCAAATTAGGGTTCTTCCTAGTTCTACATGGTTTCATTCAATTATGATTTTTATTGTTGATTAAGTCTTCTATTGCATGATTTGATGTAAATTACATGATATCTAGTTGAAATTATATGAACCCAAGCATGATTCATGACTTCTAATTATGAACTTATGAAAAATTCATGAACTATGAATTTTGAAGGATTATGCATGTCTTATGAAAATGATGTTTATGATGATAGGGTGCTTTTAGATGAAAGTATCAATGGTGTTGTGAAAGGTTTTCTCACATACGAATATGATCATGATTGTGAAAGGTATTTCTCGCATATGGATTCACATTGGTGAAAGGTTCTCACCTATGGTTGAATTGTAATTTAAGGAGCTATTCTATGTATTGATCTTTAAGATATGCATTGGTATTGATCATTGCCTTTCTTATGTTATAATGATATTTGATTTTATCTATTCCGTTTGAGATTTAGACTTAGCACCGAGAGGGCTTTGAGGTGGAGGCTCAAATAGGGTAGTCTCTAGTAGCAACCTCTAGTCCCTAACTACATGCCCCCATAGGATTGTCTCAAGTGACCTAGCTAGTGGATCCACTTAAGCAAAAAGATGATGTGTACGGATTCTACCTTGGCAAGTAGAATCTCATTTTTTCGATATGAGGGATATACCGGATTCCAATTCTCATGGTCTTATTGTCGATTAAAGCTAATATCCCACAAATACGAATATGTTTCTTCAAAGCTTTCTTAGGTCTTTTATTTCAAACGCATTGACCATATCTAATGATTTGTATGTTGTTGCTCCTTTAAGCTTTTGAATGTTCAAATATTGGTCATGCTACCATGTCTATTTTATGCATATTGTCCCATACCTAGTACATTCCATGTACTAATGCATATGTGTGCCTACATTGTCTCATTAATGTAGGGTCCAGCACTCCTACCTCTCACACTTGTGGCTAGTTGATCACTCTATCGGATTCAAAAGTTTGTGAGTCCTCATGTTCCGAGGCCTTATATAGTTTTCGGATGATGTATGTGGTGTATGGGTTACGTCCCAACCACTTCTTTTGATGTTTAGATGGCTTGTTGAGACTATGTTATACTTCCGCTTTGTCAAACTTTTCTATGTTGATGAAAATGTTTCTTTTGAAATCTATAGTTCTTTTATCTTGTATGATGTATTCTAAGTGGCTTGTGCAGGGTCTTTTGGGGTTCTATATGCCATGTTACACCTAGGGTATACTTTGGATCGTGAAACTTTACTGGACTTCAGGCAAATGGGGATATGCTTTGGTGGAAAGGCAACAATAGAGGAGAGTTCAAAGTACATTCAGCTTACAGGTAGATGGATCAATCAAGCCAACAGAGCCCCATCTGGCCTTGAAACAATTATGGAAGTGTAGAATTTCACACAGTTTCATGCTTTATTTGGCTGCTAGCTAAAGAAGCTTCCCTGACTCAGGACAATGTAATGAAAAGGGGGATAACCTTATGCTCTAGGTGTTTCCTATGTGGGAAACCTTAGAAACTGTAAACCATCTATTTCTACACTGCAAATATATTCAACAGCTTTGGAGGATTTTTTTGAGCCTTAAAGGCATATCCTGGACTATGCCTAGGAGAGTTACTGAGGCCTTATATAGCTGGGAGGAGGCAAGTGTCCTTGCAAAAGACAGAATTAGATGGAGAATCATCCTTGCTTCAATATGATGGGAAATCTGGAAAGAGAAAAATTTCAGATGTTTTGAAGGCAAAGAAAAAAGTGTGCAGGAAGTTAAACTGAACTACGTTTTGTTTTTATGTTTTTGGTGTAAACAATTATACTCAAAAGACACTGCTTCTATAACTCAATATAGAAATAGAGAAGTGGAGTCTGGAGTGCATTTGTATATAAGGTTAGAGTACATCTCAAAAGTGCATTTGTATGTACTTTTGTGATATAATACAAAGTTACCAAGTTCAAAAAAAAAAAAAGGTTCCAAGGGCAGGGCTGCAGGATCCAACTCCGAGCAACCAATGGGAGCATTTGGAGCTTTTTGACCTATGAGCAAATATGAAGGGACCTGATAAGAGAGTGAAACATCTCTTTCCTTGGAATATGAAGATATTAGGGTCCAAATGCTGATGGAATACCAACGTGAAGCAGCTACTTTGACTAATGAAATAACAGTGACACCTTCCTTCTCAGTGCAGTTGCCAAGCACTTCCACCATATCATAGTTGTGTATCATATCATTTGAAGTTAGCACACTCCATTTAGGAGACCTATGCATGTACAGAGCCCAAACATGCCCCTTTCTGGAGAAAATTTGGATAACACCTCCAGCCCCTTTCACCCACTTGACCTAGTAGGAAAACAAATTGAGCGTCTTATTGATTTCTTGCTCTCCTATCCTGAAATCTCTACTGGTCTTGAGGAAGCCAGAACCAACCCAATTAATTAGGCAGAGTTCGGAGTTGTTTTTGGAGTTCAACCAGCTGAATTGCACTTTAAATGGATTTTTAGATATCATATCGCGAATCAGAGCATAATAGTGTGGCATGCCGTCATCAGTATCATAAGCAGCCCAGACTTGATTCTCATCAAAAGATTTTTTCATTCTATCCTTACCGAAATTATGGAAGTCAGGATCTGGAACAGTCATTGACGTAGCTTCTGGTTCTAAATCAAACAGAGCACTAAAGACCAGCCACTTTTTCTGCTTGCATGATATTTTGGATCCACTACAGCATCATGAGCAGTTTTATCCCTTCTCAGATCATTTTGGATAACTTCATGAGCAATTTGCTTCTTCTTTTCCACTTCTCTTTCCTTGTCAGATGAAGTTTGAGAAGTAGCATTTGTGCTCCATTCTTTAAGCTTCTTGGTGATCTCCATCCTAGCCTTTTTCGCCAGCATTCTGCGAATTTCTAAATTGGACAACTCCCCTGAACTCCTGGGCTTGTTACTTACCACAATGGTAGCCCTCTCTGCTCTCAAAACACCATTTTCATTTCCATGTATGTTTTCTTGGCTGCTAGATTCACCTTTTGCAGCCAATTCATTTACCATTCCTTCTCTTTGAAATTTTGACTTCAACTCATCTATGCATCTATTTTATATTAGCCTATCAGCTTCTGAACAAATGGAAACTGAATCAGGAACAAGACCTGCATTGGTTTTTCATGAACGAATTGTTTTTCTTCAGAAAAGTCTCCTGGCACACAGAGCTGCTTCTGCATTAGCTCTCTTCAAGTTTCCACCAGCTGGCTGGCCGGGGTGTGCAGCTTGCCCAGCTGTAGTGGCATGCACACTATTTGCATCGCTCTTCTTAAAAACTTGATCCTTCTGAATGTTTGCTCTAACTGTTGAGCCAAAGCCAGAATAACCAGATTGTACTGTACTGAATTTGAAGCTGTAGGGATCTTCACACCTGAAACAGAAAATCCATTGGCAGCAGGATAGTTTGTACCCTGCTGCTGCTGGCTGGAAGACCACGAAAAAGAAGCAGCTTGAATTTTCACGGGAACACCTACCACCCTTGCCCTAAAGGGTCGGTGACATTTGGGGCACATAATACTTTTGTTTAGGTGAAGCTTTAAGTATTCATTAGGCATCTGGCGTGTATTGCAAGATGTCCAGAATGTCTCAACTTTTGATGTCTGGGAGCCACTGGGGTGGGCTGGAAATTAGCATTTGTTGAGTTTCTTGCACTTGCTCGGTTCATGGAGAAATTATGAAATTCGTGCCAATTGCCTTGCATGGATGCATTCCTCGTAGCATGCATATTGTCATCCATCATTCTTTTAGTTCTATCATACAACAAACTCCACGCTTCAGATATAATCTTAAACGCCCCATCTGCCCCCAACGGATTTATTTTTATCAAGGTGAAGAGCTAGAGCATGCCTTCTGTAGTGTTTCCTTATTGTTTCATCATTAGCTGAGAGGTCGAGAGAAAGAACACTGTAAATATCCACTTCACCATAAGTCTTCTTATCATGAGCAACATAAACAGCCACCACCTCCAGGAACTGAGAAAGACCATCAAGGCCTGGAAACCGATTTTAAGCCTTCAATGCAAAAAATTTGAGCTCCAGCAATGTCTTTCTCAAGTAACTTCTGCTCAGCAATTTTTTTTTTCCCTAAACAGCTTCATCTTTATTACATTCCATTAGCCTGCAACTTTGGCAGGTCACAAACAAGAAAACTTTATTGTCTCCTTCACATTCAACCAGCAAATGGAGCAACACTCGATGACCTGGCTATTGTGTGAAGTTTATTCACATAAATACTATGGATATTAACTGTCTTCAACTCTTCAAACCCTATAAAACAAACATTACAAAAATACAAGTCACTAAAACTACAAACTTGAAAGCTGAAAATATTTTACGGTCCCTGTTATGGATCTAGTTATGGGACGTTCCAAGACAAAATCAGAGTTTATGAAGGTGAATTAGGAGTCTGGAAAGATGTTTTCTTCCTTGAATTCTTTTCGATATTTAAAATCACATCCTAATAAAATTTATGAACTTCTGACTAAAATTTACTTCATTGAATAGATAGAACTTCAGATTTGACTTCGTCATAATATCTGAAATCTATTTCAGATTTAGTTAACTTTGACTTTCTTACTAAAAGAATGCAACTAATAAGGAAAAAAATTTAGTGTTGAAGATTTTCTTTCTTGGTTTTCGGGTGAAGGCACAAATAAAGATCACGATCTACTAACTTCCTTTTCTATTTTTTGAATATCAAATTGAAAATACTATTTATGAGGTTTTCCGTTTTCCTTTTTTTTTAAGAATAAAGTCCTTACTCCTTAGTATTCATTTACCTTAACTTTTTAAATTAATATTAGTGGCAATGAAGTTAGCTCTTAGTTGTTGATTAAGTATCAATTATTAAGTTTTAATGACTGATATATGATTAAGCCATGTTTTGCTACTGTTGAACAAAGAGCTGGGCTATATACATTAACTGTAATTTTCCTTGAGAATATTCTTCCTTATATTTTTGTTTTCAATCTTTTAAATCATATCATGAGAAAAGTTAGGAATTTCTGACTATAAAATTTACTTCCTTGAATAGACAGGACTTCATATTTGACTTCATCGTAATATCTAAAATCTATTTTAGATTTAGTTAACTTTGACTTTCTTACTTAAAAAAATGCAAGTAAATAAAGAAAAAAAGACACTTGGTTTTTTGGTGAAGGTGCAAATACTAATATTTAGATCACGATCTACTAACTTCCTTTTCTATTTTTTGAATATCAAATTGAAAATACTAATTATGAGTTTTTTTGTTTTCCTCTTTTTTCAAGAATTAAGTTTTTATTTTTCATTTACCTTAACTTTTTCAATTAACAGTGTGACAATGAAGTTAGCTCTTAGTTGTTGATTAAGTATCAATTGTTGAGTTTTAATGACTGATATATGATTTAGCCATGTTTTGCTACTGCTGAATAGAGCATTGGGATATATACATCAACTGTAGTTTTCCTTGTTAAAGTTATTTTATTATATTTTCTTCGGTCTTTTAAATCACATTCTGAGAAAAGTTTTGAATTTTAGACTATAATTATACTTCCATGTAAATATAATTATTAGGACCCTTGTAAATATATATTTTTTTTTTCTCTTCTTCTGTTCCCCTCTGTTTGCAGGTCACCAGCATCTCCTTAATGCTGAAGAATACACCATTACCATTTTCAAAAAAAAAAAATATACTTCCATGAATAGATAGGAATTCATATTTAACTCCATCATAATATCTAAAATCTATTTCAGATTTAGTGAACTTTGACTTTCTTACTAAAAGGACGCAAGTAAATAAGGAAAAAAAAAATAGTGTTGAACATTTAGGTTCTTGGTTTTTTGGTGAAGTTACAAATACAAACATTCACATCACCATCTACTAACCTTCTTTTCTATTTTTTGAATATCAAATTGAAAATACAATTCATGACGTTCTTCTTTTTCCTCCTTTTTCAAGAATGAAGTCCTTAGTTTTCATTTACCTTTAACTTTTTTTAACTAACATAGTGACAATAAATTTAGCACGCACTTAGTTGATGATTAAGAATCTGGTGTAAAGTTTTAATGACTGATATATGATTTAGCCATGTTTTACTACTGTAATAGAGAGTTGGGCTATATACATTAACTTTAATTTTCCTTGTTAAAGTTCTTCATTATATTGTCTTCAGTCTTTTAAATCACATCCTAAGAAAAGTTTTGAATTTCTGACTATAATTATACTTTCTTTAATAAATAGGAATTCATATTTGACTTCATCATAATATCTAAAATCTATTTCAGATTCAGTTAACTTTGACTTTCTTACTAAAAGAATGCAAGAAAATAAGGAAACAAATTTAGTGTTGAACAATTTGATCCTTGGTTTTTTGGTGAACGTGCAAATAATATTCAGATCACCATCTACTAAATAATTTTCTATTTTTTGAATATCAAATTGAAATACTATTTATGACGTTTTTATTTTTCCTCCTTTTTCAAGAATGAAGTTAGAATTGAGTTGTTGATTAAGAATCTGGTATAAAATTTTAATGACTGATATATGATTTAGCTATGTTGTTGCTAATGCTGAGCAGAGAGTTATATTACTCAATGCTTCTACAAAAGGTCTAAGACTGCAATTCCAAATAGCATGAACTCTGATTTGTGTCATCTGATTAACCTAAACTGGAGGAACAATGTTTTATATCAGAGTGATCACGTTTTCACTCAGATACTGTCCAAAAAATAGAAGTTGGACTCAAATCTATAAGTTACAACTTGTTTTTATCTGATCATTTCCCATATGTGGGGAATAACCTGACTTACAAAATAATGTCTTTTGAGAAACCTTCTATGCTGCTTAATATTAAAGCTACTATCTCTTTACATTCACTAAGAAATGACAGAAGCAGATAAGAATTGTAAGGAAGAGAAGGAACAAATGCATTCTCCATTTCTTTAAAAATGTAATAGTGATCATGACATATGATCAAGAATTGCAGATGACTGAAGGGATGACAAATGAGCGGGTTGGATCAAATTCAGGCAGATCAAAACGAGACAGAGTAATTACTGGGTCAAGAGTCAACCCGCCCAAAGTTTATTTGGGTCAAGATGGGCCAAACATCAGGTCATAACCCAAATTTCCCCCCTTTTTAAACATATCATAGTTATAACAAACGCGGAAACTCATTAATGTATTGCGTTAATGAAACTGGTAGTATGTATTAGAGTGCACCCATGTTTATGATTCAGGGATTTATCTATGTCAGTGTGATTTTAATCTAACGAATTAAACTAATTGTGCCATCCAAGCTTTGCAAATTTTGTTTTTTGCTTATTTAGTTATGTTGAGATTGCAGAAATGATGGAATTAATGGAATCATAATTACCCTAGTCACCAAGTTCCGCATCTACATCATAGTCCACTAGGCCAAATTACCCACTAGGGTTACTAATCATCCTATAGCCAATAAGCCTTGGCGGCTCCATCATACCACTATAGCAAGGAGCAATAGTCAAAACATTAAAGGGCATAAAGACAAGTGATTAAAGTCAAACAACACAACTGTTATGCGAGAAGTAAGATAAGTTTATTTTACACTAAAAACCAGAACTCCCTAAGGTGCATTCAAATTTGAGAGGACCTGTAGCATTAGTAACTCAGCTTCCATTGTGCCTCTTCAACAGACGACTTGATCTTTAACTGCAACAAGATCAAATAGAAAACTTAATACAAACAATTAACAAATTGAACCACATGAATGAGAA
Organism: Solanum acaule; assembly: GCA_036250505.1. Classification (NCBI taxonomy): domain Eukaryota; kingdom Viridiplantae; phylum Streptophyta; class Magnoliopsida; order Solanales; family Solanaceae; genus Solanum; species Solanum acaule. The sequence continues at coordinate 9,123 of JAJOOR010010636.1, read as the reverse complement.
ATCAGTGTATTGTATCCTCAAACAGAACCATATGAAAAAACTTCAGCAAATAAATAGAAAAATTAGCTGATTAGTCTCACAAGTACAGCAACATCAAGAAACTACAGCTCATCAATAGAAAACTGTTGTCTAAGAACTTTTTTTTAGAGACTACATATTCAACCACAGCAATCGTGTCATCTGAACTAAGATGCCAACATTTTTTTTTGATAAAGTTTAAGAAGCCAAAATCATATCAAACAAATCAAGTCATGCCACAAATCTGTGAAATAACAAGAATACAAGCGGATTACTGAATAGGGATTTAAGAGAGGGATGGAATAAATAGGGCAATGGATAGAGGTTGTTACAAGGATAAGTTCAGTATCAAAGAACAAAAGCACAAGGATGGTGGTAAAGTCACCGTGAACTAGCTAGACTATAAACAATCTACATCAAATTTCCCCATGCATTTTCTCTATCAAATAATAAATGTTGTACATAAATTTACAGAGTAATGAGAAGAAGCATGGCACATGACACACATCAGAAGATGAACACCATCCAGCCAAGTGGGAAAACCTTAAACCACATGAGCTTCTAGTCATCTACCATGAAGAGAAAGTGGGTGACGCACTAACTGCTCATGCAAAGTCCCAAATATTTGGTACCATAGCCGCCCTAGTTTCTCTGTCTTGTCATTCACGCTAACGACAGAAAAGGAGAAAAAAAATGGTTATAACTAATAAAATCCAACTATCCTGGTTCTTCGGATATACTCTGGATTTACTTTCCTCTAAGACATACTCTTAAGCCAATGGGGTTAGAAATGAATTTAATCCCACTTTACCTACCGGCCACGTGTTCAATATGCATTAGCATGACCAATAACTACTGGTGTACTTTGCAACACCGATAAAGACATTAGATATCAGTTGTTTCTCAGGATGGTACAAATGTTACTAGTGTAAAAAAAAAAAATCAGTTGTTTCTCAGGATAATAGGTAACACCGTAATGGTTATGGATGGCATATCCCAAGCATGCATATATAACCATTGCATTGGTAAGAAAATTGAAACATACGCTTTGGCTCCATCTTGGCATCAACAGCAATAATGTTTGCCACTGTGAGGAAACTTGTGGTTTCCAATTAAGAGAATCAATCATGAACTCCTTTATAGTATACAGTATCAAACAATCGTGTGAAAGCATATCTATCTATTGCTCTAAATTTGGATACGACAAAATCCACATATGACAAATCATTTTCTCCACTAATGCAAAATACAGAAGAAGTCATTGATGAAAGTCTAGACAGTGCAACATCAATGAGAGATTGCAGAAAAAAAATTGTTTTTAAGAGTAAAGAGAGAATGCAAAACATTATACAAGTACTTCACTTGAAATTAGTTAAGATTGCCCTAAATGCAAGAAGGCAAAAATATAAAAACCGAAAATGTTTGTAGCTACTATCTGATAGAGTGAAATTAAAACAAACAACAAAAAAGTTGCAGTTTTAACAACAAACCCCTTGAGCGGAAACTTAGTGAATAGTTTTTCCATGGAGACAAACCCCTCCGGCGGAAAACGTTCCCTTTGTCACTTCTCAGAAAAAGAAGAAAGTTACCACCTTTAACGAAAATGGAATAAAGCAATGGACTTAACCAATTAATTAAGTTTTTTTTGTAACCCTAGGTGTGAATTAAGGAAATGACAAAGTTACCTTTAAGGACCAAAGTTACCCTGTCCACCGTTCCCTCCACCAGCATTGGAATTATCACCAGCAGGCTGCCACGCCTGCAATGGAGGCTGAACGTACACTGAAGGAGCAACCACAGGCATAGCAGGCCCTCCTATCATCACCCCAGGCATAACAGGCCCTCCTAGCATCGGCCCAGGCATAGCAGGCCCTCCTGGCATCACCCCAGGCATAGCAAGCTGTCCCATTGGTGGATAAAAGTAGGGAAAACCACCACCTGCTGTGGGGCCCACCATGCCAGGCCCAAAACCTGTAGCCACTTCATTGATCTCATCCGCAGGGACGACGTCAGCAAGGAAATCAAAAATCTCAGTCCGCCTAATAGCGGCAGCGAAGTCAGTTTTCTTAAGAGTCCCACGGTTGTTTTCCTGGGCGTGAAACCAGGAACGAAGAGTGAGCTCCAGAACAAAGAGCTCACATGCCTTTGAAAACAAAATCGGTGTTTCAGCAGACACCTTGAGGACATTGTTTTCAGATTTTATAATCCTCTTGATCCTGGAAATGGGAAACTGGTGATGCTTAAAATCATCCAGCTCCTCAATTTCTTCACGCTGGCAGTTCCAGAAAATCCTCATTTGCTCTTCCACCTGCTGCTGTTGCTGCAGCTGCATCTGTTCATGCTGCTGCAGCAGCAGCATTTGGTGGAAGGGGTAACCAGCGTACAGAGGCTCCGCCGATTGTTGATGATTGTTCGCCATGGGTTGTTGATGATTGTTCTCCATGGGTTTTTGGTAGAGGAGCGGATTTTTCTGTGTAAAACTGTTGACACAGACTGAGAAATGGAAGAATGAAGAAGAAAACTACGTACTCATTAAGCTTTATTGCAGATTGTGACAAATTTGGATTGTAGCTTTACTCGGATTTTAGGCTTCATGTATGAACTGTATTTTGGTTTTTAGTGTGAGTTCACACCAGTTCTCCGTCCCCAGTTCAACTCTTTCCCATTTTTGCCATTTTCGGAAAAGGAAAAATCACTGGTGTGTTCACACACGTTTCTGCGTCTCTTTATTTTCCTATTTTTCTCATTCTAAACAGCAAATATTATTAGTAATACTTTCTCCGTTTCAAATTAATTAAATTATTGAGATATTTTTTATTTTTTAAATTAATTTTAGTTTTTTAGACTACTTTTAGAGTATTCTTCTCATTTTACCGTTCATTAGTTAGTATTGGAATTAGTGATTAAGTAATATTTAATTATTTTAATTATAAATTTTACCATAATTAATGAGGGTAAAAATGGAAAGTTATGTCTAATATATGTCTTAATCTTTTTTTTTAAAAGGATGTGAAACAACTCAACAATTCAATTAATTTGAAATTGAGGGAGTATATTTTTTTTTAGTAGAAAGGATATTATATTTTTATTTTTATTTATAATTAAACATTTAACATTACATTATCACAATTAATACCCATAGATTGTCAAGACGGGCTAATTTATTACGTGTAGATTGTAATATTAGTTAATTAGATAGTACTTCTTTAATGGTGTTAGGAGGATTCTTTATTAAATATTTTTTTCATTATCATTATTTTATTGATTGATTATTTATTAAAGTTTTAATTCTTCATTTATGGATTCTTCGATATTCTTTCTCTAATCATATAATAGTATATATATGCTTTCGAACAGTACTAGTCTATAGACTTCACCTGTCTATTCTTAGTCAATAGTGTTTCATTAAGGTGACTCTTGTTAAGTTCTTCTAAGCTTTAAGTAAATTTATTTAAAAAAGAATTGAGTGTAATCTAGCACATTAATCTGTAGATACTCAACGTATTCAAAATATGTATTAGCTTATAAGACTTTTTGGACTATCCAAGATCCTTAGGTAGGTTGTACGCTTTTATAATAAATTGCACCTATTATATATATATTTTTTATTCTTTGTCTTGCATAAATTTATAAGGGCTTACATATGACTGACAACTTTCACATATTTTATAACAAGTAATATTAAGTCATTCACCTGATCTGAGATATATAATACTACAATATATCACATAGAATTAATTGTTTTTTTTGTATATTATTACACTGTTTGTTCTCAAAAACTTCTATATAAGTGACCTTAATCAATTTCTTTGGCATGACAAACACCTAAGATCAAAATACTAGAATAGAAATAAAAACTGACTCTATTGATTGTATTATTTTAGCATAAGAAAAAAAAATTAATGGTCCATGACTATATCCTCCCTAGCAACTTATTTATCAAAGATTTACATTAAACGAATGAAATTATCTTTGTGCTCAAAGAGACTCCCAAATACTTGAATGGTAAACTTATCTTATGAAAAGTGAGTTCATTTTGGAACATTTTGGATGGTAATGGAAGTATCATGAGGTCCTCTTTGGAATTGTGGTAAGATAATAGCAAAGATATGTCCCTCATCAAAAATTCAAACATGCAGGTGTCAAACCAAGAAATTTCACTAAGTAGTGATGATGAAAATTTAGCTAACTTAGGGTGTGTTTGGTAGGAAGGAAAACAAATGTTTTTTCAATCTTCTCATGTTTGGTTGGGTTAAATGTTTTGGAAAATGTTTCCAAATCAACTCATTTCCTCAAATTTAAGGAAAATGACTTCCCTTCAAAACTTAAGAAAAACATTTTCCAAAACTCTCTTCCAACTTCAAATTACAATTATTATTTTTTTTTAAAAAAAAATTATTTTGTCCCTACCCTCAAATCAGCCCCCCAACCACCCCCCTCCCTGCAAAAAAAGTTTTAAAGCTTGTTTAAAAAAAAATGTTTTTAACTTCAATTTTCTTACCCTACCCTCACCCCTACTCCCAGCCCCCTACCACCACCCCCCAAAAAAAATTAAGTTTGTTTTTAAAAAAATATTTTCAACTTCAAATTTTTATTTTTTCACCCCTACCCTCAACCTCCCTCCCCCGCGCCAGCCCCCCACCCCAAAAAAAAAATTACATTTGTTCTTAAAAAATATTTTCACTCTAGTAAAAATAAAAGATATTCTTAAAAACATTTTTCATTCATAAATCAAACATTAAAAAACTTTTCGGAAAATATTTTCTACTCACCAACCAAACATAAGAAAATAAGTCAAAAATCTACTTGTTTTCCAAGAAAACATTTTCCGTTCATACCAAACACACCCTTAATGATGACCTCAAGTATTAACACATCAACTTAATTATTTTAGAAAACACAAATAATTCAGACTTGATTGAGATATCAAATATCCTCATAAATAGTATTTATATCATACATTCCGTGAAAAACCTTTTCATTTATCAAGTATTTGAATCATTGTTATCTAATCTTAGGAATTAAAATGGATTAGACTACTATAGGCACTAAGCATATTAACTTTCATGTTATAACATACAAATGAAACATTTGCTCTAGCCTTTCAGATTCCATTACACAAACATGACAAACTTCAGCTGTAGAATAACTTTTTTTTTTGTAATAACATAATTAACATGCAATATATTTAAAACACATCTCCTGAAAATAAACTTGTTTTTTGATATTTGAAGACCATATATAGGTTTCAGAAGGATTCGGGAAATACACGAGAATTAGTTTCTAGATGATAGCTAGACTTTACTTCATATTTTTTCGAATTAATCAAATTAGTCTATCATTATCCAAAAAAAAAAAATGAAATAGAAAAAACAAATTCATCATCTTGATTAAGAAAAAGTATTCACGGAATATCCCAAGAGTTAGTGCCATCATATCCTAAGTATTCAAAAACAATTAATGAGGAACTGATATAGCTCCTTTTTCATTACTCTTGCCACTGTAAACAGCTCCAAGTAGTTCTTTTGGTTTTGCGTACACCAAAAGTATATGGTTCCGCTGATCAACAAGTTGAAAAAGACAATCATCTCCTGGATTCAGGCCATAAGCAGCAGTAACTTGTTTCCATCCAGATGTCAAAACATTAAAATCTGATCAGCACAGATATAAAGGAGGTCTAGATTCAACGAGAGAAATAAGGAATACAGAAAATGGGAAACAAAGAGAATCTCATCCAAGTACAAGTACTTAACATAGAGCGGACTAAATTCTCCAACTAAGCAATATGCCTGAAATCACTCTAGAAAAGAACGACCAGGGTGGTCAGGTGATTGAAAAATGGAACTTAGTACCAGCAATGTAATGTAAGTGCTGCTTCACATGGTGTCCAGATGATGAAAGGATTAGAACTCTCAAAAAAACAATGCAAATGCAGGTCTCGCTTCACGAAAAGATTAGTGCTCCTTTTCCCATATGACATCGTCCTCTTTAGATTATAAACCAAAGAATCAATATATCTTATTTACAAAGAGAAACCTAACAGAATGTTTGCATACATAAAAGTTGATGGAAATCAGCCAGTTGCTTTGATGAAAAGTATAACAAAGAGATCTTACTAACCAATGGATTCATCTATTTCGAACATATCATACATCATAATTATTCAAGGACATCTGCAATAAGAAAACATACTCATTAACTTTAGATTTGAAGATACAGTGCCATCATTGGAATCTCCTGCTTCACGGGCACTAAACTTGTAACATAGTTATATTTGATCCAAGTATGAATAATAAGTTATTGCGGGTCAAGTGTGAATCCAAGATGCTTATTTTAACAAATTAGAGCCGCCAATTTTTTTTAAATCTTAATCAGGTGTACATGAGTTTTTCTTTTCAACATCTGAGTTTCAAAGTAATCAGCACTTCACTTCAATCTTAATGAATTTTCAAAAACATGTTGAAGTGTTAAGTCTAAAGGTATCCTGGAAAAGACATTATTCCCTTTATAACATCTTATTAAATGCAAAAGTTGGATGAAAAGAATATTAAAAAATGCATGCATCTTCAGCTGTAAACTCAAGACACATATAAACTCGAACACTTTACAAGCCAGTATTGATTAATATTCATAGAGAACTGATAGCATTCATGGTGGCAAACTGGCACACCTCTATTTGGACTTAATGAAGTTTGGGAAGTTAAAGAGATGGTGAGATGCAAGACAATGTTTCTGACCTTCAATGGAAAATCAAGAAGATGCTCATCATGGAAGAGGATCCCAAGAATTGTGACTACGAGTGTGCTACGCACACATATTTCAGGGTGCAAGTCCAAGCTCGAGAAGAAGAGACCAAATGGGCAAGTGTTTATTATTGATAGATTGAGGCGCATATGGAGCCCAAAAGGAACTGAAAAGCAAGCCCAAGTGGGATGAATTACACTCCCAAAAGGTCTGGAAATTATGCCCAAAAGAGCTGAAATTTGGCGGTTTTTGGTCCAAGAATTGCCACTTCCTTATTTTGTTAGGTAGTTTTGAAAAGTGTGACATTAATTTTAAATGTTTTCCTAGTTTAACTTTTCCTTAGCTTAACATTTTCTAGTTATGTTTTACTACTTATTATTTCCATAAAATTAGAATTCGGATCTCATGATGTCTAGGAGAGGGGTGCACAGTATATAGAGTTCTTCTTCTAGTTTTTCGGACACAACATTGTTATCAATATTATTGAGAGATTCTTCTCTTCACAGTTACACTACCGGAGATTTTTTTAATCAAGTACACTACTTGGTATATTTTTTTTTTGAAAATGGTAATGGTGTATTCTTCAGCATTAAGGAGATGCTGGTGACCTGCAAACAGAGGGGAAAAAAAGAACAGAAAAAAAATATATTTACAAGGGTCCTAATAATTCTACAATTTGTTCTGTAACCTCTAAACCTTTCTCTTTACACCAAAAATAAAAGGATGCAATACAATCCCATCTAACCTTCTGAATGGAATTGGACCTATCTTCAAAATTTCTACTATTTCTTTCTTTCCATACTGTCCACCAAATGCAATGTGGAATTATCCTCCACCATGCCTTTTGACTCTTGCTCCCCCCTCTTCTTATCCAACAACTCAACAACTCTGCAGTATGCTCGGGCATGGTCCAGTTTGTTTTTGTGAGACTAAGGAAGATGGCCTAAATTTGTGTTGTAAAGTTGCAATGCAAGAATAGATGCTGGTTGGTATTTATCATATAACCTTACAAAAACGATTCTTTTAAGAGGTAAGATTATATTCTTTACATGATTTTTATGGTTCTTAGAATCATAACAAATAATTGTCTTTAATTGTTCAATTAGGGGGTCTAGATCATTTTCATCTAAGATCTCGAATTGAATCTGCTAGTAAATATGATAAGCCGTAATATACTAATTAGGTCTACTGCAATCAATTAGGATTTTTAGTAATTACTTGGGAGATTTGGGGATTTATTTCTCGAATTTCGATTCTAGTCTTTGATCTTTGTATTTTTCGCTTCCGCATTATTTTTTTGTTTTTCATTCAAATAACTCGATTCTTATCCAAGACCACATCAAATAGTAAGAATATTGCAATAATGCAATCCACCAAAATGACAGAGGGAATCATAATTAAACAAGGTGTTGCCAGAAATCTCAGCCATCGGTCTCCATCAAACATGAATAGATGACTGCATTAAGGGATGGTGTATCTCCTGAATTAGAAGGTTCACTTTTGATGACTTTTTCACTACCATTCACATACTCTCTTCCTGAATCTTGTACATAACAATCAGCAAAAAGATGCTCAAAGGCAGTTCAAAGCACAACACCAAAATGCAAATGGCCATGGACAGTTATGAAAAAGGAAACCAGATTAAATAAGTTGTGAAGATATATAAGAATGAAATCAATAGCATACCATGTATTGCTGTAGCAGGAGCAAATGCTTCTGTTGTTATCTCCTCAAATTCTTTCTTGACTAGTCTTTCTTCCCTAGCTTCATGTGGCAAAAACATTTACCATGTAAAATCCAATAAAGTCACAAGATAAGGATGTCTACTAGCCGATCAAGTGAAACTCAAGCTTGAGAATTTCAACAGGCCTAAATTAAAACCAGCAATTTCATGTCAAAAACTCTTTAATTCCTACTTCACTGATTAAGCAACCCAGCAAGGAAAGGAGAGCACGATTGTTTACGCGGAGTATCAAACATCTGTCTCCCAAATGGATCGCCGAAATTGTGATTCCCTTTTTATACCCAGTAGCAATTACTTCCTCATGGTACTGGTCTTAAGCTTATCCCAACTGCATTAGCGCCAGAATTGAGTTGATTCTAAGCTCATGCAAAGCCTCAGTGACTATGTTAAGGGGTGCTACAGAATATACACCCCTTCTTCTCCAAAAGAGAAAAACAAGAGAAAGTGAAACTTTTAGAAACCACCTTAGTACCAACAGTGCTTCTAAATTTAAGTTGTCGATCTCAACATAGAAATGTGGTTCTGTTTGAGATCACAAATGCTTCAACATGATTATCATTTCCATCGACACCTTTTAAAGGACTGCTAGTTCTTTCTGCTACAGGTTTGCTCGCTGC